>JAZGTI010000932.1:36186-51620 GCA_036877585.1 Botia kubotai | reverse complement strand
ACATACTCAATGTATAGTGGTCAATGTGTAGTATAATGCAATGTAAGTCGCTTTGGATAAAAGCGTCTGCCAAATGCCTAAATGTAAATGTAAATATAGCCATATGCACAACAATCCCTAAAATCAGACGAACACAGACACATCCGAATGTAAACCATCCTAAAAAAAAAGATCATTTTTTGTCATCACAAAAAGTACCATAATATTACCATTCTGTTTTTGTATCACTTATTCTTTTAAGTACTTTGTAAATACATGTTATACAACTCAAAAGACACATAATTAAAAACAATTAAAATGAAAAGACACATTCACTGTCTACCTCAAATGTAAACCCAAATGTCACCCATTTGTGTGTAAAATGACAAAAATAACTTGTTTTTGCAGCTTTCCTGTAGCTCAGTGGTTAGAGCATGGCGTTAACAATGCCAAGGTCATGGGTTCGATCCCAGGGATTGCACATACTCAATGTATAGAGATCAATGTGTAGTATAATGCAATGTAAGTCGCTTTGGATAAAAGCGTCTGCCAAATGCCTAAATGTAAATGTATATGTTTTTTGCCATATAGTTACTCTCTTTTTGACACTGATCTCATCCAGAAAATCATAGAAACTAGAGATCCTCCCACCTCTGCATTTTGATTTAAAAATGCAAAGTTTTGTAGGGTGTATGTGGCCATTGCATTGCATTATTTGCATACACTATATGGTATAATTTATTACAACAGATTATCAATATTTAATATCGTGTATTTTAATGAACTAACTACTACAGGCAACTATTATAATGTGTTACAGTATGGTTACAGTTATTCACAACAACATGTGTTTTTGATTATAAGATAAAAGATATGAGTGATTATAAGGTACAGGCATCATACACACACATTAAGTACTGCCAAAGAAACAGTCAAGCTGTATTTTGTATCATGTGCCAAAACTGCAGGTCAACCAGCAACTTAAACAGAACATATTTCTTTCTCTCACAAACCCTGGATGCCTGCCTTCTCCTCCTCCTCAATGTCTATTATCTCTCCAGACTCAACAGTTTTTCACACAGAGATATATGGAGGTGTAATGAGACCCTTTCCTCTAGAGATCTATGATAGCCACGCTTACTGGCTCGACCTCCCTACTGTAGCGTCAGCCTTAGAGATTGTAAATTATTTCCTGTGGTAATGGACAGAGTGCCACAAATGTCGTCAATAGAGCTTAACTGTTGTGTTCTAAACTTGGAACATTCCATTTAAAGGGATTTTAAACCACCAGCCTGTGACCCAAGTTTTATGTTCATAAGTCAATTGTTAACCCTAACTAAGTGTTTATCAAGCGTTACATCCTTAAAGGTGTAGTGTCATTTTTTAAAGGTTATTGGTCACCAAGACATGCATGACCCAGTGAGATTTTTTGTAATCTATGTCTCACAATGTCTCACTTGAGCACCAAATATGCGCTTTGTTTTTTTGTTTTTTTTTAATGTTTACATTTATACATTTACATTACATTTACATTCGTTTTAATGTTTAGTTTAGCATTTATAATCCTGTCTTTTGTCAAATAACATTTTTAAATGTAGCAAAATATGTTTATTTTAAAGCTCAACAGTTCACAACTATTGCTTGTCTATCGCCATATCTGTTTGAAACATAAAATTGCAGGTTACTTGTGCAGTTATTTTCTTAATGTAGAAATTTTAATTCTATGACAATATATATTTATTCTATATTTTTAATTCATTAAGAAGTTCTTAATGTAGAAGTTTAAATTCTATACCTGTTGTAAGAACAAGCTACAAGTGCTCCATTTTCACCATTTATAGTAGCCCGGGTCTTCTTTCTGTTTACTGTCGGACATGACATGACCACACTGACTAACAAACATAACATTTGTGCTGGTTACATGCTGGCCAAGCTAATGGGCCACCAATGCAGAACATCGCTTTTCTGGTACAGCTGGCTAATCTTGATGGTTAAGTTAGTTACTGTAAGAAGCCAGATTGGGGAAAACCAGCATCCCATGAAAGCATTGCTTTCATGGGAAAGTCTTCACAAGAGGGAAATCACATCTGTGCTTTTGACCCCTGAAGAGTATCAAATACTATGGACAGGCCCAATAATGATGAAAATATTAACAATGATGATGATGGTGAGAGAGAAGTTTACTTACAGTTTCTCCAGAGAGTACAAGCCAGCGAAGGAGCCATTTTTTAGGACACGAATACGATTGTTGCTTAGATTTCTGTAAAAATGAAAGAAAGGCATAAACAGATGAAATGAGTCATTTTGATGACAGGCACTGAATGCACATTCACAGACAGCAATGTGATATGAAACCCACTCATGCATCCAATAAAAACAAGCAATAAAAACACACAGACTGTCTGACACTCACTCACTAGCACACCTGCTGAACCAATACACACACAAACAGGTCCAAACAAACACACAGATCTACAGTAAACACCCTGACACAGGCATGCTTATATGGCCACACTTATATTCACACCAGCTCACAAATATTCTTCTGTTCTATCTAAATATTAGCTGTCTATAAACCCAATGATCGCAGCATGCTATTTACCAGAGATCAAATAATACATTTAAATGAATAAATAATACAAATAACTAAACTAAATGTATTAAAAAACAACACTCTTACTTTTAACAAACACATAGAACGATACCATTTACAGTATATATATATATATATATATAGGCAACAAATCATAAAACCCTGGATTTTCCTTGTTTTGGTTTTTAATAAACATATTTGATGTACCAGATATACTTTAATGGTGAAGTTTGTAATGTCTGCACTACAAGTGTAGAATGGCAGGAATAAAGACTGTTTATAAACAGGTCCCCTTCAAATAAATAAGACCATTTATGCAAACTATGCTACCTAATACCCACAATCATAGCATATTATTCTGAATATAGCACACTGCTTTTATGGTGACCTTTTTGAAGTTTAACAGACCCTAGGTCCCTGTTTACTTTAATAGTATGGAGAAACAGTTTGAACTTGTTGTGTTCCACAAGGAAAAGTAAACATGGTCTGGAACAGCATGAGAGTGATGATGACAAAATATTTTTGTTTTTAGAGTGAACTATCCCTTTAATTTTAAGGCTATGAGATATGGTGGAAAAATGGTCTTGTAAAACTAAATTAAAATCTGTTTTGGGTGCAAGAAACCTCAGCTAGAATTACACAAACTTCAGGGGAAACAGAAAATGCTACACACGTGTACAATATTAACATTAAGATGGAGTTTAGAAATGTTAAATAGATTCTCCCATCTATACTGTTAATATCTGGAGTTTCATGTATAGAGTGTTAGATATCTGCAAAGGTATAGGTCTAGTGTTAAACATACAGAAAAAAGGGAAGAGTGATAAGGGGCCAAACATACAGCATCTGAGAAAGAACCAGCCCCACACTAGAGTTCAGGGACTGACAGCCACAAAGACAGCACCATCAACTTCAGCCATCATAGCAGGCTGTTTCCAATTAATCTTCATGGCTTAATGGAGGGATAAAAAGGGGGATGAGAAACAATCGAGGGCATGAGGAAGAGGAGGGGGAGGAAGCCATAATCTTGATAATCACGCTGGATACATTTTTACATCAAAAGGAAGTCGGGGTCCACATCAAACGAGCGCCCGGCTCTTTGCCACGACAATTATCCCTTTCGCCATTGGCTAATGGGCCTAAAACCAGAGAGTCTTATCAGAGGAAAAGAGGACAGAGAAAGGAAGAGGAAGAGAGAGAGAGAGGTCATGGTCTGGATGATGGTATGGGTAAAGTACAAGAAAAACATGGGTTTAGATTCAGTTTGTTGTTGATATAGACAAGCAAAAACACACAAATGCAAGTACACCAATAGCTAAAAGTCATTTAATGCGTGATCTATTGCAGTCTGTCTTTAAAACTCAAGTTAATGCTATGCATCACAAAAGGCCATACATTACAGAGATTTTTCCACAGACTTGTTAGGCAAATCCAAAGCTTTTATAAAATTGCAGCAACATGTTAAAAGATACAAGACTCAGGTACCTAAATAACTGGGTAGCTGATAACGCACTTTAACTTTTTAAACTCTGGCAAGACTCAGACTTTTAATCCTAAAGTATGAAAGTCTACCATAGAAAAATGTCTCATTCAATTTTTACAACTATGATCATCAAAACCATATAATTTCAATATTTATCAAGTGAAAGTGTCACCACTTGAGGCATCTGTTTAACCAACAGTTCTGTCCCATTAAGGTTTTTATGAAGTAAGCACACTTGTTTACTAAGTGAACAACATTGCTGAGAAACATCTTTGATAAAAAAGATAATACATATAATCAAATTCTAAGTCATATCAACTTAAAGTTTGTCTAGTGATACGTTACATTGCTTAAATTATTTTGATGATATAATGTAAAACCATTGCTCTGATTTATTGCTACCATAAATTTTTTACTGTGCTACATTGTTAGTAGACTAAGTTTTAAAAGTTTATTTTAAGCAGCTGGATCATCTTATTTTCCACCTTGTCACTAAAGTTAATGACGTTTAATCAAGACGCCATGTGATTACACATACGGTGCAGTACGTCTCTGAGCAGTTTTATGACAGCTGTCTGTAATATGACTAATGCTAATCCTGACCACTTAGCTAATGACTTCCCGCACATGCACACGTGTACACACACACATGGCAAAACTACATCATGCCATTTAGCTTGCAAACTAATTGTAGAAAATTAAAGAGGACATTTCGGAGCCAAACACATGTGCCCCAAAAGTGAGATTCTGTCTTTTGGCTCAAAATGAATGGAAATGACAGCTTGCCTTTGTCAGGTTATTGCTAAGGGTTATTACTCCAAACCACTGACTAACTGCCGTCATCCTACTGTTGCAGGATGCAGGAAGACTCAGGAGGCTGAGAATTGGGACACAGGCAGCCGTATTGATCTTCAAACCCTGATCTATCCCGCCTGATGCTCTGATTGGGCACAAGAACCGTGAGCTAACTGAAACCAGACACGAGATAAAAGAGGAAGACCAGACATATCTGCTGCATAATTCAACACAGAGTCTAAAGAGATATCGCTAGCCACAACACAAACCCTTTAATTGGACCCAGAGACTACAGAGCTATAGATAGTAATGAGTGTTTTCTCAGTAAGAAACCAAATCATTTAGAAAGTGACTGTGCGTGTGTGACTGAGGTTATGTGTCACATAAGGTCTCGGGTTGCTGAAGGTTTCTTGTGTATTGCGTGAGTGTGTTTTTTTTTTATGTTTTTTTATGCATGTTTATACAGTTTCATTAGAAAACAAATTGCATAAAAAAAATTATGCATAATTAAATTTTATTTATTGTTTTGTTTTTTTGAGTGTGTCTTAATTGTCCGAGACTGCTAGGTGGTTGCTTACTGACTCAAGTATTCTCAATTGGTAATGATTAAAATTTTTATATGTTCCCACAAAAAGCTATGATTAAAGCTATGATTAAAATAGCTATTTTGTGGTCCTTTATCATAATTTTGACCATAACTTGACAGCCATTGGTCACTGCAATGCAGTCATTGTATTGAAAAGCCGATTGTTATTGCAAAATAAACCCTGACAGGGTGATCAGACCTAACCAATCAGAATAAAGTATTCCAAAACACCATGTAACAACTCAAAAAAAAAATCACGTGTGTAGAACAAGACTTTTCCTTTTTGAACTATTAATTTAAAACTTCTTACCCTAAATAAAAACAACAAGTGATTTTTGCACCACTAAATGCACAATAAAATGTTCACATTCCTAGAAATTAATTAAAAAGATATTAAATACTAGGCTGCCTGTGGCAAAATAGTGTTCATTACATTCTCAGGGCTGTTTTCATCTAACACTGCACCCTTTTCCAAGACCTAGATTTTTGTTTAAGGGAACAAACTGTTTTATTTTCAATAGGACAGCAGGCAGGGATCTGTACACGCTGACAGCTGCGCACAAAAATACGCACAGCAAAAAACATGCTGCGTACAGACATGCACACTTGAGAATTTAAGGGGACCCGCTCTGTAAACAATCTAAAACAGGCGGTGCTCCCGTTCGGCTAAACAGGAAGTGTATAAAATGAGCTGTTTATACAGAGCTTGGCTGACTGAGGTCCGAGGTCAACCCCAGAGCGTTTCCTGCTCTGCTGTGTGATGGACAGAGCAGAGAGCAAGAACAGGTGAAAAACAGAATGAGGGGAAGAGATAAGAGGGATGTGGCAAGAGGTAAATAAGCAAGGAAAGGAAAAAGGAATGACAATAAAGACAAAGAGAGAGAGAAAACATTACTAATCTTTTGAACACACTACTGCTGGACTTATAAAGTAGTAACAGTAAAGTTTCCAGACTGTCATCTCATAATTATAATAATTCTGCCATGACATGAAAGCCTGTTAGGTAATCATAAGAGCACAATATTCTTAAAACAAAAATGCATGATTTTATAATCTTTCATCAAATGAAAAACTTTTTCTACCTTTAAAATGACTTTTGTTTTCTGCTGGTGTAAGGAAGGCAGTGTGGGCAGGGAAAACTGATTGAAAATTTGATTTCAGTCAAAAATGTCACACTATGACATTTATAAACATTTCTTAATTTAGAAGATAATTTTATGCAAGTGACTGATAAGAGAGCATTTAACATTGTGCCATAAAATAAAACTGATGTTTTGACTAGTTAGGTTCTATATAGGTTAGAACACTATACTTAACCCTCACATTGGTAAAAGTAAGTAAAAGATGTAAAAGGTTAAAGAGGGTAAAATCAGAGAGTGCAGGATGATAAACAGAGATACAGTAGCTGGTTCTATCCAGTAGCAGCTCTGTTCATACACAACAGGCCTCAGAGGGTAAACAGCTAATCTACCGTACATAAACCAGACAAGACTTACTTTATTGAATTTCTGATCTTAAATAAATCAATAGTGGCATCAAAAACATACACCACCAGTCATCTGTCCACTGATAAGATTTAAACACTCAACATGCTTTACTACTTAGCATGGTACTTACTAAACCAGGAACAAAGGCGTCTTTACCCATTATAGAAAGAACATCTGAGTTATGTCATTTGTTTGTGTGTCAGGATCCAAAAATAACAATACAGCAAAACCTGACAGCAACGATATTACGCAATAAGCTCCTTTAAACTCAAAGTGTTTTTAAAAGCAAATTAAAAACATTTTCTGAGGGTTAATGGGTCTAAATCAATGTGGCAAAATCATTAGTTCACATACCTAAATTTGGTATTATGTAATTATGTTGCCCTCACGTCACTCAAAACAATTGTTTTCCTATTCCACAGAATGTCAAAGCTGCTCCTTTCCAAAAAACAAAGATGTGGCAGTGATCGACTATTAAGCTCACATCGCAATTTTGATTTATTGAAACATTATGTTTAAGGTCAGAACCCAGGGTCACCTTTCATATTAAACAAAAACCGTACCACATGGATCAGCCTAAACCTATATATAGAAGTGTTTAATTTTCCCTTTGGCCATGTTTTATCCTGTCTAGAGCCTAAAAAATTGGTGCATGACACCCCTGATTAAGCTAACAGAAAAACACCACTAAAATATAACTTAAGCTAAAATCAGTCAACATCTCCCTCAGGATTATACCCTCTGCGGTGAAGCTGCACAATGCGACACATTCTGGCAAAGAAAAGCGTTTCCTCGGTGACAGTGGTGGTTTTGAGCTCCTCCCTGTTACGTGCCACTCACTGCAGCGGTTTTGGCTCAATTTGTCCCCTCAAACCGCAAGGCCTCTGAGACAAAACAACAGGCCGTGATAGTTTGTCCCGTGGACAGCCAAATGACCCTCACTTCTGCCACTTGTACTTAGAAGACCTGTTGCTTTGAGGAAACACTATCATGACTTAAAGTTATCAACAGGGGTTTCTCATGTAAGAAGATTTCAAATCAGTAATGTAAATAAACTCCAACAAACCAATTATTTGTAATATAGAATCTCTGCAGATTGCAGGGATTCTGAATAATTAAGTTGCAAACAGTTATAAAGATTATTAAGTTAGGGATAAAGCCACAAGTTTTGGTTGCTAGCATATGCCAATAAACACATAATAAAAATCAATGAATCTGCTGGCAACAAATCATAAGAGCCCTTAACTATGTGTAACAACAACTTAATTGCTTAATTTTTTTCACCAACGAAAAATAATTAAGAACATTACATACAAACCAGGCACTGACGATCCTTTATTTAGTTTGTTTGCATAACTGTTTGGCTGAAAACAGTACAGCAGGAATCTGACTGAGTCTCGATACTGGAGGTATCTAATTTTACTTCAGGTACATTCAGAAAGCATCTCATAATATGACTTGATTCTTTCTCACTCTAAAGCCAAAGAGAAGAACCGCAGACTGAATCGGAGTCACACAGAGGGCTTTAAATTTAATAGTATTGTGCTGAGTTTAGCCAATTCATTCCCATTAAAGACCTTTACTTGCCTGTAACGCCTACAGCAAATTCTGTAAAGTACCGCTAAAGACCTTAATCAGAGGTCTTAGTCATATCTGAACCCAATGACCAAAGATAACAAAGTTAAGGGGGACAAAAGCACAACCCCTTTAATCTATTGTACTGTCTTAATGTACTACATTATGTCTTATGTTCACAACATGCATTGCTTAGAGTAACTTTACATTCACACAGAATATACTGAACCTTCCACAGAATATATATGTATATACCTTTAAGTCTTTGTAAATTGTTTTAAAAACCCCTAGTGGTTAGTGGCATAAATGAAAAAGCCATTTTTGTGATTTACTGTTGAAATCAAACTTGATGGTGGATTTTACAGACAGACACATTTTCCCATAAAAGAAAAATGATGGTATGGCTGTATAGGCAGAAACTAAAAAGGTTTTTTAAAAAGAACACATTTTGGTTATCTTCTTTTGCTTACTTTACAGTGTATTAAAAGGAAGGGAAGAAAAAAGAGGAAAGGGAGAAGGAGGAAAGAGGTGATGAAACAGTATAGAGATAAAGAGAGAGATGGATGACAGAGACCCTTTGGTTTGCTGTTGTCAGACTGTGGATTGTTAAGCTCAAGAGGGGCCACTAGTCTACACTAGTGTGTGTGTGTGTGTGTGCGCACGCGCGCACTGTCACAGGGCCTGCACTGGAGTGGTAGGTTATCAAAAAGAGAAAGTATTCCTTCTAGCAAATGTGGCATGTTGAAATACTCTTAACCTCAAAGAACCCTCTTCCCCTCTCATGTCCTCCTGTTGTCATGCAGCCTAATCAAAACCCCTTTATTTACACACTGATACTCTTACTGTAAGAAATTAACTGTAAAAAGAGGATTCTTTGTAAAATAAGGACATTTTAAGCCATTCTTAAACTATTTTAACAGGAATATTTTAAAAAAGCGATTATTATGCAAAGTAATGTATGTAGTTCACAAATGTAGGCTATTTACCATTGCCAAGCAATGTACAGTGTACAGCAACATGACACATTAATATCTCTTTTAGAGAACTGTGTGTTGTATAATCATAATCTTTGCAGACACTTTATGAGCTACAGTATGTACTACATATTCAAAAATATACTGTGGGATATCTTTATTCCTAGTGTATTGACAAAAGTCTTTAATGTAAAGTAGCAAAAAACAGGCAGTTTAATAAGGGGCAAATTGTAATAGTCATGTAATATTAATATCAACATTACATTTTTCATTTACTGGCATTAAAAGTGGACTAAGGTTGTTGCCACATCTGTGTCCTTTTTTAATCTCTCTTACACACTTTTACTTTTCTTAACAAAATGTTATTATTGATACTGAAATGAAACAATTGACTGTGGAAAAAAAAGTGTTTGCTGACTGTGTTTGCATCTAAGCCAAAAATACACTTAACACGTGAACTTCCTTCAAATAAACATGACTACTGTGTTTTGTAGTATTTCAGAAAGCATCTCACAAAGCATGGAGTCAGAAGAAAGATGGTCTACCAGCCAGGAGAGAAGAAAATCCAAATAGACCCAGTGAGTGAGTGAGAGAAAGAGAGGAAGAGAGACAGACAGAGAGAGAGAAAGGTCCTCTGAGCTTTGCCACTAATGAAGCCTAAGAGCCCAATTACACAGCCTAAGCAGCAGGAGCAGCCAAGAGTGAGTGTGTGTGTGTGTGTGTGTGTGTGTGTGTTTGTGTGTGTGTGTGTGTGTGTGCATTTGTCAGCATCTACATGCCTTTGTGAGTTTGTGTGCCTATAGTAAATTTGTTTAGCTGAATGTGTTTTCAGTGTGTGTGAATGAGCATACATGTCTTTTTCTAACCTTCATTCTTACATGTTTGTCCGAGTAGCATGTGTGTAAGCGTGAGACTGCGTGTGTGTGTGTGTAAGCAGCAGAAAGAACAGAAGCCACTCTGCTCTTTGTTAAAGGGCAGCTATTCTCTCTGGAGTTCTTCAAGTACCACGGCTGCTGCCTGACAGTTCACTGTCGACCCCCATCCCGCTCCAGCATCCAGCCTGGATCCACTTGCCCGTGCTGGGCTTGAGTGCCGCTAGAGGGTGGCTGTCTGGAGAACCACTTTGCAGCAAAAAGCCTCTCAAGAAACATAGCGTGTAATGTGTGCCCAAGAGCTCTTTATCCATCCTCAGTGAGTAAGGTCAAACGCATGTGCGTGTATATCAAATCAATATGAACATACAACATACAGGCAAAATAAAAATGTGCATTACTTTTATTAAATAATTGAAACTATTATTGCTAGATTATTTTAATGTTATTGTTTGTACTGTCCCGCTGTGATGCTTAACTAAAACCCCCATCAGATGTTTACAAAGTACAGTAGACCACAATGTAAAGCACTACTCTTTGTATGGACTGATTAAGTCATAAGATATTTTTATACAGTCATATCATAATACCTACGGTTGTAACATGATTTTGCTTCAAGGGAAGTAAATCTTTCCTTTAATATAAAAAGATATTTTATATAAATTTAATGACATGTAAAAGTTAATGAAAGAAGCTAAATAAGCCGTCTATGTATAAATATATCACTACAATACCCATAGTACCTGATGAAATGTAAAGTGGTAAACATGCAGTGCTGTTCTGCTACAATTCTAACTGATTTTGTGACATTTACTTTATTTCATATATTGTTTATTTATAATAAATAAAATAATAAATAATACATTTCATCTGCTAAGTTACACCCAAAGGGCAAAACTGAAAAATCAGCGTGGCTTAGAATGTATTTGCGTCAACTCCAATGGGGGAGGGTGAGTTATTAATTCACATCATCATTCTTAGTCCAACCTATTCAACATACTCTCTGCGGCCCATGACACAGACGCACACACTCAGAACCTAGATCAGGTCCAGTTGCCCTTTTCTAAACGTACACACTCAAGGTTTGTCCGAAGCCTTGAGCACAACGGGCACTTGGGGTGTAAATGCATCTTGAGATGTGAATGCATGTCTTTGTGCAGCCAGCCTGCAGGAAGAGCGTGACAGACAGAGAGAGATTTTGGCGAGTTCGTTTTATCCATTTCTTAGACTGGCATTGGTTAAGTGAATGCATGTAATTGTAAAGCAACTGTTTGCTGATTGAGTTATCCAGAAATCCCTCGCATATACAGAGAAGATAGTGAATCCTTGTTTATCTTATCATTGCAATGTTAAAAAAAAGTATTTACACATAATGATAGTAGATAGTAGTTGTGTTAAGGGTTTTTACTGCCAAATCACAGTGAAAGTACTACACTTTTCTTTTAGGGTGAAATTGTCATGTTAAGGAAGATTAAGGATGTGAATGGCAGTTCTTAACTTTAATTCAACAAAATAATAAAGGTTACAAAAACATACATGAATCACTGGGACAACTTATAGAAGAAAGTGAACTGCAACAGCTTTACAACAACAAATCCAAAAACAACCGACCAACTAGAATGAGAACACAGAGCTATATATATATACACACACACAAGAGATAATGATAACAAAATGAGGAACAGGTGAACTAAATTAGTAAACATGAAAACAAACTAGGAAATATTTAAAGGGAAACAGGACAAAATCAAATCGGAACAGAATGTGACAGAAACACGGCCTGACAACAGAATTTCACAAACTTATTGAGTTTTAGACCAAATCATATGAATTATGTTTTTGTACTGCTTTTACCCAGTGTTGGTTAGGTCTAGGGTGGACCTTCATGCTTGCTTTCTGATTCACACCAGACAAATTAACACAAAATCGCCCCCTCGTGAAATAGTTACATTTTCTTGTGACATTAGGTTGCTTCTGGATATGTTTTTGTGACATTCTCCCAAGCGTGCTATTGTCTTTGCAAACTTCACGTCAGATGTCACACCTGTAAACTACTACTAAACCGTCCTTCAACACAGATGGATGAATGGCACTTACTTTAACTGCTGCTGGGAATTGCAGACAGCATGAAACGTTAAATGTGTGTGTTTAGAATAAAAAAATGACCCTTGATGGACAGAACACCACGCTGTCCACAAGCTGTTGCTTATTTCAAAATTACAGGTTGTGTTTGGGACGCGTGTGTGTGTTCGAGAGAGCAAGCGAGTGCATGTACGTGTGTGTTTGTGTGCATATGTTGGGCTTTTCCGCAGCCTAAAATTAAAATCTGGGTTTTATAAACGCTCTCTAATTATGGAGGAGAGGATGGGGCACTATTTTTGGGAACTGTGGCCATGAACGCCCTTCTCGTACACACAAACACGCAGGCGCACACTAACAGAAAATACATATGTGCATAAATACGGTGCATGCAAGCCGCTGCGGATTAGAACATGTCGCAATAAGTTGTAACTAAAAAAGATGTTTGCGTTTGTAAATAGAGAACTGTGCGTAGACTTTGAACTACACAATTTCCAAAATGCTACCAGCTACTTCAGTAGTACTGTAAATGTTAATTGGTGTCTTTGGAATGCACAAACATCATTTCTAAACAATGTTAACCATAAAAGGCCACCATCAGTGTCATATCACAGAATAGAACACGCTTTACTCCTGGGAACTCGTCTATGTGGTGTGCGTCAGGGTGTGTGTGCATAGTTTGACCCAGATAACAACACAAGGTTGGCTTGAATGCTGGTCGAGCTTGTTGTAAACACAAAGAAACAAACCTTCACTTTTGCTTATGATTATGCACAGGCCACTGGTCAGGTGAACAACAACAAACACTTTTTGTTAGTTTGCTCTCCTTTTTGTTCAAGCGAAGAGCGAGTGTTGAAAGAATATTCTTGGTTAAACAGAATTTCAGCTTCACAGACAGCACCGACTGTATGATATGCTAACCATTATCGCTGAATAATAAAAGAGTGTCTCTTTGAAAAGAAGGTTTCAGAATAGAAGTGTAACATCTTTGCTTGCTTTAACAATAATATAAGTGAGTTTTTCAGCAAAAATTGTTTTTTAAGATGTAAAGTTGTCTAAATTGACCTTTTAAGATAGGACTCCTTTTCTTGGCATATTAACTTTTGGCTATGAGTTACTGACATAATTGCTGTGGGTGGACTGTGTAAACAGTACTTTCGTGAAGAGTTAGAAAATGTCCTAAAAATGCCCCTTCCTGATATCTTTGTGCAAATACCAAGGAAAAGGACCCGGGTTTACTGTTTTAGATTATATGAATTGAAGGACTGGGTATAATTTTACAGAGATGGGGTTGTTAACCCTATCGTATAAGTCTTTTGCTAATAGTGAGAACAGTGAAATACGTTATGTAAACATTTATTCATAGTGTTTCATGCTTGTCTGTTGAACTTGCACTGTTTGATAATGTATTTAGAAAGCCATGCTATAGCTGTGTGTGAGAAACAGACTAAAATGTAAGTTATCTTTTAATAATGTCTAATTCATGAATGAATCTTCATGAATAAACTTCACATGCTCATTTCTGAGGTTACGCCAAGCAGATACAGCGTCAAACAGCACAAGGTTTGCAGATTTTACCCCATTTATTGTTAGATCTTCTGGTAATTATGAATAATAGCATCAATCATACTTCTATTAGCTCACTGTGACTGGACAAGCCAAGTTTCTGATCACCAGCTGTATTTGATGTTTTAATGTGTTTAGTGTCTTTGTCTGTCTGATGTTAGCAAATTTTGGAAATACAGATATGTTTTTGAAGCTTAATTTTTGGACAAACACTGACGTTTGTACAGAACAATTTTAAAAGAAAATGTACAACTTTAAGTTGCAAATAACGCAGAATATCCCTATATTAACAACAACAGTGTATAATAAAAGCTGAACACCATAGATGTTCTCTACACCAATATGTTCTCTCAAAGCATTGTTTTTCTGAAGTTCTGCTGTGAGAATCTGGGTAGAAATACACCGCAGCTACCAAAATTACCCATCATTTACAGTAAATCACTGCAACATGGAGAGATTTGACCCCATTTGCACACATTCACACTTACATAGTACAATAAAACACATTTGTGTGACACATGATACCAAGAGGAGAGATCCAAAGAAGCTTTGTGGTGAATGAGAGGGGACAGCTGAAGACAGAGTTATGCAAAGGACCTTAAAAAAGAAAGGGGAACAGAATGAAGAGGAAGAAAGATAGAGAATGCAAGACAAACACAGAGAGAGTTCAACAATTCTTGGAGTCAGTTAAGACAAGTAGAGTGAAAGGAAAAACTATCCAAACAGAGATTCCTGCTGTGTATCGGGAGGAGCATCTCTCTCTGTGTTTCTCTCTCTCTGTGCTGAACACAACACTGCTGGGGGATTTTTCATCCGCAAACTCCCATCCAAACAGGTCAAACAAATAAACACAGAATACATAACAGCCTAATAGTTCCAGAGAGTTTTTCTTCACAAAGACTTTTATCCAAACGTTCAGAATCGGGGGTCAGAGGTCCAAGTATGTGTGGCAGGGGCAGGTGAGATGGGTTAGGCTCATGGTATCCAGTGTCTGGGTCTTTGTTTGCTTTTTTGATTTATTGCGGACCGCCGCCCCTTCTCTGAACACGTGCGGCTGTCCACCCCCTTTCCCTCCTCTCTTCTCGTCGCCTTTTCCCACAAAAATAAACCCTCTTGGAATGCCGGCGTTCTGAGGACGCCCCTCCACACAATTCCCCGGATGCCTGTCAGGAAGGTTTCTGAAAACACACTCCCCTCTTGTCACACTGTTGACCCGAAGGGGAACCGTGCGCATACATCCTTATGGATACTGACTTATGATTGCACAACACTCTGAAGTTCCCATTTTTTATCAAAGTTAGACACAGTTTGGATGGAATAAGAGTTATACGGATACACTTGGCGCAGCTGTCTGAGGGGATTCAGAGTGACACTCCTCAGACCATTAAGAATGGGTCTATTAAGGTCACAGATGAAGCTGTAATCTCAAAACAGCTTCATAACAC
>JAZGTI010000932.1:18299-36136 GCA_036877585.1 Botia kubotai | reverse complement strand
TCTTGTCACACTGTTGACCCGAAGGGGAACCGTGCGCATACATCCTTATGGATACTGACTTATGATTGCACAACACTCTGAAGTTCCCATTTTTTTTCTGAGGGGATTCAGAGTGACACTCCTCAGACCATTAAGAATGGGTCTATTAAGGTCACAGATGAAGCTGTAATCTCAAAACAGCTTCATAACACAAAAGACCCGCACACAATAACAAATTCAGCGCACATTCTTAGAAACATTGATAACGCACAAGTGCAATAGAGCTTAAATGTGTGGCAAGAAAATGCTGTTGTAACATTGAACAAACATTGATTTTACGAGTGTTGAGTCAGTAAATTAACACTAAGTCAAGGAATCTCTATATGGTGCGTAACTCTCATAATATTATCACAGTTTATGGTTACACATCATGTACTCTTTGGCCGTGTGGGGAATGTTAATGTCAACTAAATTTTAAGAAATGAACACACCAAACTACCAGTAAGATGTGTGTCAGTATGACTTACTCCCTTTGTTACTTAAAGTAAGACCCTTTATCATAGATAAATACTGATATGTGTTGTTCTTGACTCACTAAAGCATTAGCTTTAGTGAGAAAATAAAGGTCACAATAAGAACCACAAATGGCTCTACAGTCTGAACTGCCAAAGGAGGTTCCAACTCCACAGAAATCTTTTATTCTCTGACTCTTTAAAGCAGTACTACATAAACGTTTCTAGGTGGAGTGTGTGATTTTTGTGACACCAACGACAAATAATGACTATTCAAACCCGTTTTATACAGTTCCCCCCATTGATCTGGGTTAAACCCACTGTATTGGTTGAGCTTAAACAAATAGATGACAATTCAGTTTAGTGTCTCTAGTCAAGTAGAAACTACACCCCTCATAATTAAACTACAGAGCCGGAAACCAATACACTGTGATCCTTGAATATAAAGTGGTAAGTGGTACTATGGTTCAATAATAATAAGTTATACCATTTAAGATTATATTAAATTATTAACATCTTTATATACTACTAGAATTGCATAGTGCTCCAAGGTCCTTGAGAGAAGTGTTCATTAAAAACGATAGTACCACGGTACTTTTTGTAGACAAAGGACTAAAATATTACATGTAAAGCAAACATTTAAAATTTAAACATTTAAAATATTTATAGAATCATATAAACATCTCAAGAACCCTATGCAGTAATAAACAGTTCTTTATTATAATACCCTTTTATTAAACCTAAGACCCTACCATACTTTATTTTTAAAGGAGTAACACAGTTTAGACCTATATTTGCAAAGTCAGAATATATAGAGTGGCTTCCTTCTTAACACAATGTACACACACACATTCATGTACAAGTACACACACATCTCTCATTGCACTCTTTCACTCTTGCCTGTCTGATTTTCACTCAAACAGATGTATGACTCTCTCACCCCTTTCACTTTATCTCTCTCTCTCTCTCTCTCTCTCTCTCTCTCTCTTCTGTCCATTCCTCGATCTCCCCATTTCACACTTTTTACTTCTTTCTCCCCCTCTCTCTCTCTCGCTCTCTCCCACTCTATCAGTTTAGTCACTGTGCAGCCGCACATAATTAGCTCTAAACAGCGCGCTGCTCTCCCCCACATCTGGAAAGAGTTTAGGCATGGCAGTTTCCTACCAGGACAGCTAAATATTTAGGTTCAGACTCACTGTGTATGGCTGAACTCATGATAGAGGGGTGGGGAAGAAAGACAGAGGGGAAAAGAGGCTGCGTTTGCGCGGGTAGGGGGACAAAGTGGAAAAGTGGACGTTTATGGTAAATATATTGGCCTGTATACCACATAGTAGCACCAAATGACTTGTATATTCCAAGAGTATGCGCTTATACTGAAAGGATTTATGGGTAATTTGGGATGTAATGGAAACCTGGAGCAGGCTGATGTGTTGAATGGCATCAGACAACACACATGCACATAAACACACACACACACACACCAAGCGATCAATTACCCACAGAGGTCAAAGCAGTTAAACTCTAATATAGAAGTGTAGCCACAAATCCTTTGCAGAGCTGCTTCATAAACAACAAGCAAAAGCCAATGAAATGCTCTTGTTAAACAAACTGCATCTAAACTGCTCCTACAGAGCATTCTGGGTGATGTAGAGTTTTAAATATATTTAAATAAAGGGAAAAGGCCAAGTGAAGAGATAAATAGCCAAAGAAATCAGTTGGAGCCGTGGCTTAGTGGTTAGCACACATGCTATAACACATTGAGCTGCAGTGCTGATGTGGGCAAAGGCAGTTCCAATCCTGCTCATTTATTACCCGATACCGCCCACACCCTCTTGCCCTTGCCACAAAAAATGGCAAGAAGGACAAAAATAAAATGTAAAACAAAATTAGAAGATGAGTAACAAGAAGATCCTTTCCTGTAGCTCAGTGGTTAGAGCATGGCGTTAACAACACCAATGTCATGGGTTTGATCCCAGGGATTGCACATACTCAGAAACAATCTATAGTATAAAGCATAATATAAGTGACATTGGATAATAGCGTCTGCCAAATGCGTAAATGTAACAACAAATTAAAAATCAAGTAATTCAATTGAGATCAGTCAAAAATAGATATTTTGGATTGAAGTGTGTCATTTTAAACACAGGCCTACTGTAATTCCGACCTTCTTTTGTAGCCACACATTAATTTGCTCACTAACTACATTCATTCAATATAAACTAATTCATTCAGGCTATGGATGGACAATAAGTACTCCCCCACATTTTCCCCTTCCTCCAATCACATTAGGGGATACCATCTGCTTATCTAACCTAATCAATTGAGATATGCCAGATGTTTTGTTGCAGACCTGCAGCTGGATCAGGAGATAACCTTTACCATAATGACTGACCCAAGAAATCACATTGTGAACTCTGAGGCCCGTCTATTAGCTAGTATTGCTCATTTACAACTCTGTCTCAGTGTTGTCACTTATTTACGCAATAGCTAATACGGTTTTCATTGTAACTCATTAATTCTCATTGTCACTTTGCTTTAAAGTGAATAATAAATCTTTAGAAAAAGGATGACCGGGTATCATGGGACATTTTGTTTGTGTTGCTCTAATAAAAAACAGAAAAAATGACTATACCCACATCCCTCCACTCTGTCTGACACAAAGATAGTGTAGGGAGGTGGAGATGTACCACTTGAAGGAAAACAAATGGAAGAAGCTGCTACACTCAATATGGCAGCTGCAGGAAAAAAATTGCATGTTTAGTAAAAAAAGACCCATTCGCCATTTGGTTGAAACATTGCTTATTTGTTTACTCTAGCATCCATGTGAATATGACCTAAACAATTTAAGGAAAAATAGATTTTAGTATGAGTTGAGCTAAAGAAACAAAATTTTTGAAACCACTGTTTCATAATATTTAAAAAAAGTATTATTAAAACAATCCTGACAAGCAGATAATGCATTTTGATGCACCTTGGAAACATTTCATATCTAGAATGGAACTTTAAAACGTCACAAAGCTGCTGAGATGACAACATTTTAAAGACCCTCATCTCCAGTCCTCAGAATTAACCAGACAAACTACCTTTAAAAAACACCCAACTAAACGAGTGCTGAGTAAAGCGTTTTCATTAACTGCTTCTCATTTTCCTTCAGGGGGCAGGAGACATATGAATACTTTACTTCTAACACACAAAGCCTCATAAAAGTGCCACACAGTGTGCTTTCCATGTGTACGGAAAACAAATAAACCCTCTTAAGAGGTACAGAGGTTCATATAAGCTTGTCTCCAACTGCCTCTGTCGTCTACCACCCAGTCTTGCTTTGCCCCCTTCCTATATCTTTTTTCTATCCATTTCCTCTGGTTTAGCAGAAGCAATGTGTTGAACAGATGTGAGTGGTTATTAAGTAGAACCACTGGCCTCTTTTAATGGAGTCCTGGCTACCCGGGCCTCCTCCTCCAAAGGGACCAATCCCCTAGCTTCTTTCTCCTCTCTTGGGCTCGTTCGCAGAGTTTTGAGCGCTTTTAATGTTTATGTTTTTATGACAGCCATGTGCAGGCAAGCATGCTCCCGATGGGCAGAGGAGCAAAAGGGCACCATGAGAAGACATAGCCCAAAACGGCACGGGTTTTGCACAAGTGAACGCTCGATTTTTGCTTTTCCGACAGACACTTCCACAGAAATTGGATGGCCACTTGGGCGTTCATCGAAAAACGAAAGACGAAAAATAGCGTACTCCTCACCAAAACAAATACACATAGCTCTAGACTGATCCCCCTCGTCTCATACTGGGATTAAGCGCATATTTTGCCCTTAGAGTATTGTGCAGAGGCGTCCAAACGCTCAAAGACCTATCAAACCCCAGAGAAGTCCACGTTCATCAAGACTGATGACAGTAGGTCATCAAAACTGCAGTCGCACTATGAAGGGTTTAATTTCCTTCCTGCACAGACACTATGAATATGGCCTATTATTCATTGGGGGTGGGAGGGTTTCTACTGCTTTAGCATGGCCAAGTCAGCTGAAGACTAGAGAAAGGGTGTGTATGCGTGTGTTTACTTAACCATATAATAATATAATGCTATAAAAACATTGACCTTTTAATGGTGAACACTGCTATATACACTGATATCTACACAGAACTCAGAATAGAAATTGGCAAAATAGCAAACAAATTAGTGTTTCTTTCTAATGACATCGTTTGCTAAGGTTCTGCACCTAAAAAGTCATGATTTGTTGGGAATTTGGAGTGCTTTGGAGAAACTGGGTTACAAGCGTAGTAGTGGCATCCACCCACAATGACACACCTCATTCTACAAACTCAGGTATAATACACTGCACAAACCATGGCTTGTAAGTTTGAGTCACATTATAGTGCGCAAATTACATCGTAATTAGATTGTAAAAACTACTTAATACACGTGAACAATATGATTTATTTTGCATGTTGTTGAATAAGCCCAGTATTGGACTTATTTATATTGTCACATATTAACAACGTTTAGAAATTATTGAAATACTCACAGAGAAACGGTCCGGTTGGGGAGCAGACTGACTTCTGGAGTCTCTGTCAGTTCCTTTCCAACGCAGCTCACTTTTCTTCGCGCTCCCGGTGAAGGGTGAGCTTTACCGCGGTCTTCCGTGCAGCTGCAGCCGCTGGAGAGCAGCTCCGGACAGCCCTCAGTGACTCTGCACTCCGATGCGCTGCGGTGAAGAAGCAGCAGGAGAAACAAACGAACCCAAAACGGGATGCGGATGCAGGGTCCCGACATTGTCCCCCACACTATCAACTGTGCGGTCCCAGATCAGCCCATGACATCTCAAAGAAGTTTATCTTAGTGATAATCAGTTAAAATATTAGTTCTGAATGGGGCCAATAATAAACAAAAAGTTTGTTGATACTCCTGTCCCGTTTAACAGTTTGACAGTTGCGTGTGTCCTATGAAAGGATAGCTCACCAGGTCAATTAAAACATGATTGTACTCATGTCATTGATGCAACAGGAAAAAATGCAGTCTGTTATATTTCCACAATTCATTCTTTGTCCTCCATGTCCAAAAGTAAAGAGTTTTCAACACATATAGTTCCTTCTGAAATTTGATGCGCATTCAAAACTTTATGCATCTGGCGTGTGCAAATGATGCGCAGAAATGTCACTCTGTCGCTTTTCTAAATTTGTGACAACATTTGTTGCTCCCGTGCTTTTGAGTGCAGCCAATTTACGATTCCTCAAAGTAGCTATTGTCCATAGTTTGTTATCTGAAGTATTTCACAAAAATGGCATTTGATTTGTCAAAGTTACGACCGTCAGTAACAAAAATGACAGACCGTCGCGTCGGCGCACTCCGCTTACTCGTATCTTACCGTTGAATAACGGTCCCAATCTTAATTCCAAGACTCCGGCGCTTTTCCTCTGCCATCCTGTCACACTCACATTCAGATCCAGCCTCAGTGCGCACATTCCTCTCCCCACTGCGCGCCGTGCTGCGGGGTCCTAGCGCATACCCTTTAATGTCACCAATCGCATTGTGTTGTGTTAAAGAATATCCTTATTCGATTTAGTAAATGTCATCATTTCAATGATCACACGTAAGACAGTGCACGCTTAACGCTAATTCAGCATAGGTGTAAATGACAGTAATAGACGTATCTGGACTGCTAATGTAAACTTAGAATGAAAGGTTTTAGGTAAGTTACCAAAACTGATATTTAAAATACTCTACTGAAGACTTTTATCTAAACTACAGGCTTTAAAAGAGATAATTCAACCAAAATAAAATTTTCCATGCAATACAAACATTATCTTTGTCACTCGTTTCTGTCATAAAGCACAACTAAATAGGGACCAATAAAATTGCCATAAAAGTATCATAACAGTGTGCTGAAAACCAGTCTTCTAAAAGCATATGACAGTTATTCATTAACCTTTGCTTTCTGTAAATATTCAAATGATGCATTGCATGTCACTTTGCCCTTTGCATGTTTAAATGAGCTCATGAGAGTAAACGAAAAACTTTTTAGCATTTTGACCATTCATTTACATTGCAATGGCGTTTGAGGGGCCTAAAACACAAACTTCTTAAAACGGGTTAAGTGCAAGTTTTTGAAAACGTAGCCACTAAACAGAAAACATCTCAGTGTAAATGATGTCTTACGCATACACATTGTGTTTAGATCAATCAAGTGACGTCCCTGGCATGCACAGCATTTTTAGTCGTGTTCATGGATAATGTAAACAGGCATCATGGCAATGTTGTCTGTACAATAAAAACCCCAAAACATCATTGTTGTGTAAAAATATCCTAAGAAAGGAATTAAATTAAAAAAACACACACACACAAATACATACTTATAAAACAGATAGTTCAAGTCTTCGATTATGATTGGGTGAGACATGTTTGAAGCTGTTATTACTGTATAAACATATACCTGTGACCTCATTACATCAGTATTTCTGCACCACTGCGCATCACATTGCTTGGTATCAGAATAATAATATTTTTCATCAGTAATATCAAGTTTGTTGTTGTGTGTTAATGAAAACCTGACAGGTATATGGAATAACCGTCTTATTAAAGCAATAAGCCCCAAGAAGCCATAGTTTACAGGGAATTTAGGACAGCTATAAGGCTACTTAGCATTAATGGTAAGATCAAGACTAACTTACCACATATCAGGCACTATGACCCAGCTGGTCAGTCCTTGCGGCTGTTGATGCCTTCTTGGATCCTTGCGTGCGACTGGACCATAGGAGCCTGAATAAGGCTTTGGCTCAGATGTGTACAGAGCACATGGGGGTCTGAGAACCAAAGAGGAGAAATCTAATACATCCAGGAAACAGATCATCAAGAATGATAGATACATTTTTTTGTTTGTTTCTCATGGTTCTGATTGTAAAAACAAAGCAGAACCTGCTAACTTAAGAATGCACTTATAAAAAGGTGTCAACATTTGATACAATAAATGCACAATTGAGGCAATTTAAAAGTAAGCCATTGCATATAGCATGAAACATCATCTATTAATGTATTATTACAGCATTGTAAACATGTAATAAAGAACATTGTGTCATGAATAACTATACACATTATTTACAAACAAACAGAATACATGCATAGAGAATACACATATACACCTCACAAGCACAAACTACTGTTGACTTCTAGGGGTCTATGCTGTTAAAGTTAACAGCTTTCTCTTCAAAATCATATACTCCAATTATTTACATATTGTTTATGCTTCTGCTGGACTACAGATGAATAAGACAAGGTTTAAATCCATCATCAAGTGTTATGTGTTTAATTGTAGACTCCAAAAGCCAAACAATTACACTGGTGTTCAGCCTTCAGATCTCACTAAGAGAAGATTTGTGGACAATCAGCTTGTGCCACGCAGTATACATAGACTGGTTTTGATTGACCGTCAGACAAACCAAAAGAAAAACACAGACAAAACATCAAAATGATTAAGGCTTAAGGTTTACTTCAATGTGCCCAAAGTACCAGCAAATCCAGTTTGTGGTTTCCACAAAAATTTTATTATCTGCCATTTGAGGGGAAAGGGGGCAAAAAAAAATTGCTACCATCAGCATGATGTTTCTAACGTTTCAAAAAGTGCTGTTGTAACTCAGGAAAATAGGAAAGGGGAACCAGATATGGACCGCTGAGATCTTTATGGCCTCATACAGTAAAATTTTCAACACACGCAAAGGTTAATTTCTTCGGGTGTTTGATACACACAAGTCAACCTTTGTCCACAGTGTGGTTTCAGCAGAGCTAAAATCCACAGTGTTGTTTTATTTTAAAACACAACTTTTCATTTTAAAACCGACCCCTTTTGATATACAATAAGACAGAGAAGGAGGAAACCTTAGCTCATGCTTAAAAACAGACCAAGGCCACGTTTTGAAAATATAACTGAGAAAGGGATAGAGGGTTTCAATTGAGGTTGACATTTGCGTCCGTGCCGCAGGTTCAGACCAGTGAGTGCCGCCCACTTGCACAATGGGGCAACTGTGCTCCATCTAAAAACACGCAGGCCTGCGTTTGTTATTGCTGTATCGGATACTGTGCCGCAGAATGAGGGCTGCGGGAAAAACGATTCCTAGCTCCTCCGGAAACGTGCAAAAATGGGCGCCTCCAACCGAGGTCTGTTTATCCTGCACTTTAAATAATGCTTCCAGCGCACTCCCTCCCCACCTCCAAGACCCCCAAATCCTCCTCATATGGTGCGCAGTTTCCATTTAAAATGTCACGTCCCAAACTGCACATTACATCAAATTGTACTTAATGGCATCCAGACAAACTTTTATGTCTTTCCAACATTCTCGCGCTCACTTTTGCTTGCTCCCTCCTTTTCCCCATTGCTTTGCTTTGCTAGCTCATATCGCCGAGCAAGCAGTATCTCGCTTTCCCCGTTAAACATCTGGAGTCCATTCCAGGTGGAATAAAGAAAGAGGGAATGTGAGGAGGAGCCTCAGTCTGCAACAAGAGTGAAAATAGTACAACGAACAAATACAAAAAGGAAATGACACAAATAGTTATCTTTAGGCTTTAGAGAGAAGGAGTACGTTCAAGAAACATGTGACTCCAAAAAGTATTTATGACACCTAAGCCACACGTAGACTTTTTGCAGTTACTTATAACTAACTGTTCCCAAAGCATTATTTATAACATTGTGAAAACTACCACCAAGAAATTCCACCTGGTTTGACATTTTGGAATCTTTAACGCAATGTCATTCAAAGTATTTTAAGTGTGTCTCAAGTGTTAAAATACTTTAGGGGCTGTGAAATACTTTGTGTGTCTTTTCTGGTAGACACTATGTACAGTATATAGTATGAGACAGTCAGTTCCAGGGTCAAAGGTAATGATCCCTGGTGATTTATGTTATTTCCCATTGCGCACTGCTGAGGTCATCAGCCTCCGATCCTCAGAGAGATAAATACTGGTTGAAAAGCACCACCAAATGTATGAAAGGCACAAAAACAAAACCGCAGCCAACAAATATATAAAGAACACTTTGTGAGTTCATTTCAAAGCTGTGTTGGCTTCTGATAAAAGGATATCAACTTGATCCGAAGTCAAGTGACTCTGGTGATATGGAGGTTTAGTACATTTTTAGTAGGGCTGTGTTTATATACCACCACCTAGTGGTGTGTATGTCTTGTTGCAATTTCTATGTGATCTGCGCCATTTGTAATTTCTACCCTAGAAGTAATTTGATACCTCAGATCATACAGCTTGTTGAGATGAGGTGCGCTATTACTATTATAAACAATTAAATGTTCAGTTTTACCTGTTGGTCAATGTGCTGAAGGCACACAAGACGTGTAATATACTTTTGCAACTCCTCAGACCTTAGTCCATTTATAATGTTAGCTAAATATTTACATTAAACAAACATAAACATAAAAAAGGTAATGGGCTATTTTCTGTCCTGTATTTGGTCCTTTTTTAAAAGACACCATTTTGATAGGCGTGTCATTCAAGACTTAGAAGTCAGACTTAGACTTAGACATTCAAGACTTAGAAGTAAATGCCCACTCCTATAAAAGTTTTGCATATTACTAGACAAAGAAATAGTGACACATGGTGAAAACCTTGTTACTCATACAAGACTCTGTATTGCAGGAGTTTTTCAGCAAAAACAGTGACATAAATCATTCTGACACCAAGTGCAAGTGGACCAGTATTTTACACACCCCATAAAATTTGGCCCTCCTCCTTCAAATTAGAAAGATAAACATTTCTCCTCAGCGAGGTAAGAGAGCAGGAGGTGGAAAATGGTGACAGATTATTCAGAGTTAAATTCAGACCACTTGAAGGTATATCAGCCGTTTAGTCAGCGAGTCCCATTAGTAAAACAGTTTAACAAATGTCTGATTGCTCCCATTTCCCCATTCAGCAGAGCACAGTTCCTGTCTGCAGTGTTACATGCTGATTCTGTTTAATGGCTTTCTGGGAAAGATTGATTACAGCGATGTCTGAAAACAAGCATGACCTGACACACTTTAACAAGATAGCCACCTCTAACCCTCACTGATTGCTGAGAGAAGCCAACGTCCAAAAACACCAAACAGCACACAGGCAGGTCATTCATCTCTCCGACAATGTAAATTGCTCCAGCACTGCTGACATGTTTCTGGGTAATTAGACTTAAACAGAAAAGCTACATATAAAAGCTTCATATGCTGATTCTCAGAATAAAATAATTCATGAGGCTATGTGAGGAGAGATTGTCTCGCCCTCAGTAAAGCCCTGTACAAACATGACATGCATAGATAATGTGTTTTTTTGCTTTCCACTGCACTACTTAAATATTATTCAGAATTTATTTACAGAAACCAATTTAACATATCCAATGACCTCTCTTTAGTGCTGTTGGACAGAATCAGGAATCCTGCAAAGAAAACGCTCTCTACTTCCCTCTAGTGGTAGAGAACCTCAACGCAATGCTTTCGTCAAATGGTTTCGTTTTAAACATGATTTAAAAAATGATCTGAATTCTTAAGCTTCCTTTACAGCAGTCATTGTTTTTGCAATTATATCTTTTTTGTTCTATTTTTTCAAAAAATGTTTCACAATACTTACATGGTACACTATGAAGGATAATGCTTCTATTTATGTCAATGCTATTATTTGTTTGGACAACCAAAATTTGACACTTTGATCCAAAAATTGAATTATAATGTAAGGCAAACATTCCTAAAAATGCTTTCCCAAAATGCTTCCATGTTAACGTGCTTACCATTTTGGGGTCAAACCTGAAGAATGTTCTCAAACCCCTTCTCTTGCACAAGGGATTGTGTGCAATATTAGCTTCAAAAGTAAGCACACTCAAAAACTTTACTAAAAATACTACTCCATCCAGGTGCATTTGTCATACTACTTTCAACATGCCACTTATGACAATTGGGACACAGCCTAGATGTAAATAGTTATCTAAACCAAAAATATCTCAGACAGTTGCACACATAGAATGTTGTGCTGGATTTGCATTTACAGTAAGAACTCATATTTGAAACACTTTAGTGTACAGCAACTTGTTTAGATGGTCATTGTTTTTTTTAATTATTTTTTATTACCTTTTCATCTGGACACTTAGCGTACCAGGTGTCATGAAACGTGCAAAGCATGCACATTAATTTGAGAGGCTAAATAAACCAAAATAACATTTTTACAAAATTTATCCAAATATACAATAATGATCATAAAGTTGTTTATTTGAAACAGATAAGGTAAAGAGAGGCTAACACCACAAGGAGTATGTGAGGATAAACTGGTCATCTGATGTATCTGATCCACAGTAGGCAAAGGTGTTTTTCTGTATACTGTGGCGTACAGTTTAAACTTTACACTCGTGCTCCACTCTGACACTTTGTATTTGTGCAGAAACAAACCTCTCTCACCCAAAGATATACAATACAGTCACGTGAAACATGCAACCCTGAACACACAAATGTGCGCACAAAACCCTCGCTCTCTACATCTAGTTTGTGAAAAATAAACATATTTACAGTAATATTACGGTTCTTTAAATTTCCTTTGTTTAATACAAAGCTGATAAATGGAGTTCTAAATATCTGTGCTTTTGAATAAAGGCTTTGCTGGGAGTTTTCTTTATGACAGGAGACATCTATATCAAACTAAGAATCACTTCCAAGTAATAATGAACCCCTTCAAGCAAAAGTGCATAAACATGCTAATATATCCACTGAGAAAAGCCAGAAACATAAGAAGAAAATGCTTTGCAACTATTTTACTCACACACACTTAGGAAACCAGTCCTGTGTGCATTAACGCATCTCATTGTTCAAGTCTACTGCAGGACTCTTTATATGGAAAAGCTCTACATGTTTAAGCCAAAAATACAAAATACTTATATAAACCCAAATTAAATGTCTATGTAAAACATGAGCTGTTTGTAACGCATAATACAACATTGTTGGAAGAGGCAGGCAATAAAGAACTTTAACTGCACACACTCTTAACACAGGCCTTTATATAAACTCCTTTTCCAAGTTCAAATCCTAAATAATAAAACTGATAGTATCTGGCTGTGGAGTATCAGAGAAGAGGGGACATGACTGCACTGGGTCCCAAAGCTTCACGTGACATTACGCCAAATAATGTTCTAATTGGCTCCCATTGGATGATGTAACTATGACATCACAGTCCTCTCCCTGGGTCTATGCTTCCAGCCAACCAGAGGAGTTGGAGGTGTGTCAGGAGGGTGGTCGATTGGGCATCTCAGTGGCGGGGGGACACGACGGCACGAGGGCTAGTGCCAGTGCCCTGGTATCGTTCCCTGGCGTGTTTCTCACAGAACATTTCATCTCCCACCCAGAAATGGCCGCGCATCTTTAGATTGAGGCCGCACTCTGTACAGGTGTAGCACTCAGGGTGACGGAAGCGATCGTCCGTGATCCTCACAGCCTGGGTGCTGAAAAGTGGACAAAGAAACAAAGCTTCTCTCAGACACACAAAGTTCTGTTCCAAACCCTAGTGAGCTGACTTGCTGTCTACTGCCTACATAGCCAACAACTGTCTAAGACAGAATCCTATTTTTATCCTATTTTAAGTGCCTTGGAGTGGTCTTGACTGACAACAGATTCTAACAGTCTGAAGTTAGCATGTTGCTAAGGATAAACCTGAAACTCTAAACACATCAAAGCTGCTATTGGCAGGTGCAGTGACTGTGATATTCCATGCAAAGACAAAGAGGCCAAATACTTTGCGTTTTAAATTATTTTGTGTATTATGCTATTTCTGCGCTGCCCTTTAGTAATCTATTCTACTTATGTAGTAGTAGTAGTAGTAGTAGCAGTAATAATAATAATTTAGAAATGTACCATTTAAGTCATAATATTTAATAAACATGCAATCTGTTTAGTTCTGAGATGTTTTTGACTTCCATCAACTTTAATTAATGTAAATAGATGAGAACAACTCTTCCCTAAAGGCTAAACGTACACTTCTGAAGTTACCTGCTCATTAACCTCTTATGCAATCCAGGTGTAATGTGTTTGTTGTATCTTACACAATACTGGTGCCACATTTTTCACAGGTGTGGTATTTCTGCCCTCCGGAAACGCTAGAGGTGGTCTTTGTGGGGCTTGGTGACAGTTTCCCTGGAAACCGGATGGCAGCCTCTGTAAATAAACACAAAGAAATAAACCAAAGATATAAAACATACAACGTTTGTACAATCTGAAGCAACGTCATGTTCACTTGATGCTTTGATGTCACATCCCCCAACTGTATTTGTCTTGAGTCCACACCTTTGCTTGTAGTTTTCAATGATCTTCTTAAGATGCCTGTCACGACAGGTGTGCGCACTAGTGCCTTATTAAACTGTTTGCAAAAACCGTAGCGCAACGGCCTTCTTTTCTCTGACAGTCAAGTTCAAAATATCATGTTTTCACACACACTCTTAAGATGATTTGTACTGTGACAGTCTACCGAAGGTCATTTAGAGTCCTATTAAGTAAATTCTCTGCACTAGGCGGCCATCTTCCAATGGCTTCATGCAACAATTTCAGTTATACAAGACCAAGTCATATCTACTTAAATGGGGAAGACAAATATCTCTAAATTGGTCACGATAAAACAATATTTCAGACCAACTATTAAACCTGACATTCACTGTCGCTTTCCTGTAGCTCAGTGGTTAGAGCATGGCGTTAACAATGCCAAGGTCATGGGTTCGATCCCAGGGATTGCACATACTCAATGTATAGTGATCAATGTGTAGTATAATGCAATGTAAGTCGCTTTGGATAAAAGCGTCTGCCAAATGCCTAAATGTAAATGTAAACTGTACCATAAATTGTACCAAAAGTTTCTTAAGTTCAAATTTCACTATGAAAAAAAAATTTTTCTTTCCAGTACCTCTCAACACTCTGCGCAAGGCCCCTCCTCAAAAGATTCATTAGTGTTTAGCTATTGATGATTAGCGAATTAGCGAAAGACGGGACTTACTCGCTAAAGCGGACATATTTAAAATAGACATTAATAGAACATATTAATAGAACTGCGGCATCTTGTTAATTTTATAATCTATACTTAGTCTTGAATCTATTATATAATTCACCTAATCAAATAATTTGAAAAGGTGCATGAAATGCATGAGTTTTAAACAATGATGTGGCTAAATGAGTATGGACAAAAATGTGCCAGTTTTTGTTTAAATTTTAAGACCTATTCACCAACAGTCAATATTTGACTATTTTAACCGTATGAAAAAATTCATAACACAATAACTCATTGACCAATAGCAAAAGATTTATATCACATTTCTGGAATTGGTTCTCCATATTTCAGTGCAATTTGTGGTTATTATGGTGCAAGCTATTCACTGAATGCAAATGAAATGGAGTGCAGAGGCAGCACTGAGAATCAGTGAACTTCTGACCACAAAACATTTTTGTTGTTTTATCTGTACTGATTTCACAAAGTCCTCTTTATCACCTTACATCCATTTTAGAAATGCAACAAGGCTTAAGGCCTTTCAGATAGGATGTGTGTGTGGTGTGTGTGTGTGTGTGTGTATCACCTCTTTCATCAGCCTCTAGAACCTCTTGCAGCATCTTGAAGGTGTTGGACTGGCGAGGAGCCGCACGAGACTCCTTGTTCTCCTGAATCATCTTATACACCTCTGAGTCTCTGTCAAACCTCTGCATGGCAAAGTCCGAACTGAGAGAAAAAGACAGAGATGTGTGTTATTTTGACACAGTGGGTGCCAGCCTTGTTAAGTGTGATGCAATTATTGCACTGCATTATTGTATTATTGTCCCCATACTTTAGCACCATGTTGTGTAGTTCTGTCTACAGTGAAATCTCATCAGTCTAAATTCATATATCTCTCTATAAACATCAAATACGTTTTGATTGACTATGATTTCTGCATTTGTGCCACATTTCATTCTGAGTGGGGACTAAAAATGGCTATTATTCATGACCAATAATGCATCTTTTCAGGGATTAAAACCCACTATGGAAAATGTTGATCTCCTTTACCCAGACACTAATGTGATGCAAAGCATGATGGACCTTACATGAAAAGTACATGCTGATGTGACCTCAGCATGTACTTAACCTCAAATGAAGGCCTGCAAAACTATCCATTGAGAACTGAATCACCCAAAGCCTGAACATGCTGTTTTTTCCTGTATGTAAATATAGATAAAAAGAATCTGTAGGGTATCTTCCCTTAAGCCTCTCCTTTCAAGTCTTCACATTCAAATAGCAGAGTTCTTTGTGCTGACTCAACTTGTTGTGGGTTTGATTTATTCCTGACTGGAAAATCTCAGTGATGTGTGCCAGTTTCACCACAGATTACTATTCACATCCCTTTACAATGAAGTAAGAAATGCACATTTTTTGCAAAAAAGGGATTGTGGGTAGAATAACAACAGGGGTGTGGTGTTATAATGACAAGCTTAATAAGCTGTTTAGTGTAGTTACAGCAGCCAGCCAGCAGGAGGTTTATGGCTACATTTTTATGCATGAGGCTGTTGTAAACACTGTATAAAAAGCCATTTTTATTACAAAGAGCATTCCTTTCGCACATGGGCATCCTATTCTTGCATTACAACTATTGGACTACTGCCATGCAGGCAAGACATATTCTAGAGAAAAAAACTTCAGACATATGAGAATACACACACCCACATTATACACCAGTAAGCAATACATTAATACAAAATCCTTCTGTATTCATTCACAATTAAAGGGATGTTACAGTGTCTCTGCAATATAAATGATTAATCCAGATTTGATCCAGATCTAATCCCGATATGACAAAGCTTTCAGTTTCAGTCCATGTACACTTAATGTTGCTATGGCAATAATATGAAAATCCCACTGACAGATAAGAACATGAAAAGGAACACCATGAAATGATGTCTTTTAACCAAATGTCTTTGACACTGGTCAAAGACATTCGTTTTAAGTACATGTTGGCATAGTAAAACAATGAAAATCTGCACAGATGGATACAAAAATGGCCATGATGTGACCTCAGCATGTGATGTCATATAGATGCAGTAAAATTTTCTGAGCAACTCTCAGCCTTGCCATGATAGCTCAGCTGCTGTTTGCCATGAAAACAAGGTTGTCAAGGTTGCTGTTGTGCAAAACAACATACAAGGACTATTGACCATACTATAATAGAAGAAAGAGGTGGAATGGTACACAACCAGAATAAAAACAGATCAAAAACAGATCTGCAGTGAGCATGTGGGTGTTAAATGTCCTCGCAATGTCACAAGGGTTCATTGAGTGTCTGGGTGTGGTTGTCACAAGAAACTTGTAACATGACTTCTTAGCATGTTAGTGTGTGCTAGTATCTGAGGCGAAAAAAATGTGTAACATCATCTTAAGATAGGATATGATAACAACATAAAGTGAGAGTGAAGCATGTAATAAAGTAAAAGTAAAGCTTGTAATAATCATTACTGAAGATAAACGTGGATAGAAAAAACTGAGGATGGTATAAATCTCTATCTTCACACTGGAACATGCTTCAAATTGAAACCAGACAGCAAGTTTAAATTTCCCCTTCGAGCTCTCCCAGCACCCCTCAGTTCCCCACACTACCACTACTTAAATTTACAGGGCTTGGGACGAACTTTGTTTTGGGTGGGCCCTTCACTCTAGGGGCCCTCTGACAATGTACCAATGCACATCTCTTTTCCCCTATATACATGGGTTCTGCAGAAAACACAAAGCTTGTATATGTATACTTATTGGTTGTGGTTCTTTTACAGTGTAAATTATTAAGATTATAGTGATACAAATTACATGTACATGTAACATGCAAATATTTTTTCTTGAACTGAGAATTTAGCTGAGCCATGATTACCATCTTTAAAGATCTTACTAAACAGGTTTAAAACTGCACAGTCAAAACAGATGACATCAGCTTCATAATCTCAAAGCACTAAGAAGAAACACATTAGTCTCAGATTTCGCTGTTTCCTCTCTCTCCCCCAGAGTAGCTTGTCATATGCTTTCTAAGTTTGAGGAAGGTGTCCAAACAGTTTAAGACTTACCTCAAGCAAACAAAGACCTTGCAGACAAGACAAAATTCCTTTGCAACTCTCGTTGGAGCCTACAGTGACAACCGTACACACATCCAGCAAACACACACTTAAAGGCAGATTAGGCACACACACCTCTTTGCAGAGTTTTGATGAGCCATAAGAAAGCTGAGTGTTTCGGTTCGAAAGTATAAGTTTAGGCTACCTTGTATTGGTTGACAGCTGAAAGGGGGTGTGGTCAACAGCTGACTTAATCTTATTGGTTAAACAAAAAGGGGTAGGGTGCAAGTGTGTAAAAGAGT
>JAZGTI010000932.1:0-11269 GCA_036877585.1 Botia kubotai | reverse complement strand
AATGGGATTTAGGTCTGGACTTTGACTGGGCCATTCTAACACATGAATATTCTTTGATCCAAACCATTACATTGTAGCTCTGGCTGTATGTTTAGTCATTGTCTTGCTGGAAGGTGAATCTCCTTCCCAGTCTCAAGTCTTTTGCAGCCTCCAACAGGTTTTCTTCCAGGATTGCCCTGTATTTAGCTCCCTCCATCTTCCCATTAAATCTGATCAGCTTCCCTGATCCTGCTGAAGAAAAGCATCCCCACAGCATGATGCTGTCAACACCATGTTCCACAGTGGGGAAGGTGTGTTCAGGGTGATGAGCAGTGTTACTTACTTAACGCTTTGCATATAGGCCAAAAAGTTCAACTTTGGTCTCATCTGATCAGAGCACCTTCTTCCACATGTCCCCTACATGGCTTCTTATGGGACTTCTTATGTCTTTCAACAATGGTTGTAAGGTGACAAAATGTGAAAAAGTTCAAGGGGTATGAATACTTTTGCAAGGCACAGTATACACACACACACACACACACACACACACAGGAAAAGCTCAGTCAGAGGTTGGATGACATCAGTAAAACACAGACTGGTGTCTCAAATGTTGCTGGACTCTTAATAAAGAATGAACACAGGATTGCTTGTGACTAGCTTTAGTCTGTTCTTTATAATGTTTTCATTTCCCCAAAGCTATTCACTGTGTGAGTGCTTTTATAATGACGTGCCATGGGTTTGTTCAGGATAATAATGTAGAAACCACACGCATCATGCCAGGGATTGTACGCAACGACTCACCCCCACATATGAGCCATAACAGTTCTGTTTGAGGCTCCAAGGCACATGATCATTATGGTGTGGTGCTTATGGCATGACTGTTCCAGAGAACCCAGTGTAGCATATGCAAGGGAATAAAATTAACGCTGTGCTCTTTGAGTTTGTCCACTGGCTCCGGTGCGCCTGTTGCCGTCAAATCTGCAGCCATACTGAGAAGTGATGATTTCTCTGTATTTGATTTACAAATGCAGCAGTCAGCATTTCTCCACTTACAATAATAAGTTTATAGGAGCAGTGCATCATGGGAACTTCCCCAATGCTACAGCTCTGCTGACTGGGTGGGAGTGTTCAAACACTGAACTTATAGTGTAGTGTACAGCACTACAGTACCATCTAAGAGCATACAGTACAGCAGCAAGATAAAAATAACACTACTGCTGCAAGCAATGTTCATATATATCCAGTAGATTTCTTCAAGGGGGCAGATGTGAATAAATGAATATAAACTGAATTTCCGCATTTATTCCCCAGTGCTCTCTGAAGGTCTTTACATAGTAATATCCTCTGCTAAAAATGTCCTAAGATAATTATGGAATTTATTAAGTTGGGAAATTACATTCGGAAGAAATAAATCTATTAGACACTATGTGCCATGCCCAAAGGTTTCATTGACCTCTATCTGGCAATTTTAAAAGTCTTTAGAAATAAAGAAATTATCCAAAAATATTCCCTGAATTCCCTGAATAACTAAATTTCAAACATTAGGCAAATTATTTTGAGGTTTACAGAAACTCGCATAACACAAATATATAAAAGAAATGTATTTCATACTTGTGTGAGCAGAACTGCTTAACTCCTCTTTAACCCAAAACCATAAGACATACCACAGAACCACAGAGAACATTTTGTGTTCATGAAAGTGAACGACAGAGTAGCCCAGACCAACCATGCTGATTCCTGTTATGGCATCAGATAACTAAAGGCACCATGAAACAGAAGTTGTGATGGTCTTCTTCCCCATAGTGATGAATGTCTGAGTGAAACAGTTTCTTGAATGAGAAAGAAATGTAGTGCAGGATTTGATCCTTTGGGAATGGATTGGATTGCTGAAATTTGGATGGAAAGAAACTGCCTGACCACCGAATGGTCAATATAGTCCCATCCTCATGCAAAGACATACGTCACCATAGAAGAGATGTTGTTTTGTGGGATAGAGGAGGTAAATGTTTTTGATTAAAGATTATGAGGGTATTGCAGGATTATGAGGGGCAAATTTATTTTAAAAAACAGATAAATGCACAAATAAATGATTTATAATTAACACTGCAATATTCCATAAAAAAATAAGAATAGTCTATTTTGACTCAATGTTGATTTTAACATAGTATCTTTCTATGTCTCTCTCTTTATAAATAAACTTTATTTTACAACCTAATGACTTATAACTCTAAACATCAGGGCTGCCTGGGCAACTGAATTCCGACTAAGGCGTTCCATGTCATGTCACTGGCAGTGATGACAACCCTCCTTGACTCCTTGAGGACCAACTCAGACAATTTTAAACGGGAGCTGATATGAACCATATGACAGCACTCTTTAGAGTTGTGTGATTAGTGTGTCTGCACACTAAAGAGTATATATCAAACACAGACATTCTGCATGTCTGCACACAACTGCTGAGAAATTGAGCATGAGAGCGCTTGAGCGCTACTCCAGACATTATGACATACGGTAGTTATGACCCAGTGGTGTCACGAGATGTTATTATGTTTAATCGCATGGTTAGCATTCATAGTCCCTTTGTGTTTCAGTCAAGTCAGTGGTAAATAACATGTATTTTAAGTCTTTTCAAAATGGCCCAACAATTTCAGTTAATAGCTCTCAGAAAGCCACAAAAAGCAGAGTATTTCTTCAAAATTTGGATGTCCATCATTCACAACCTTTTATGTTTGTTTAACAGTTTGCTAATATAAATATAGGAATTAATAAAAATGCAGAATCTTTAACTAAATTTACGGCCATTCTGCTGAATTATAATAAACACACAAAGCAACCAGTCACAGCGTATTGTTTTACGACTTAAAGCCAGCCAATCAGATGAATACATACAATCTAAACAAACTACTCCACATTTGTGTACAGTACAATATGCAGTATATATATCTGTTATATATTTGTTCAACCAGTCAAATCCTACAGAAACCAGAGACCACACCAGATTGGACACCTGTATGCAATATCATATATCATCAACCATCAGTGAACAGCAAAACCAGACAAAAACATTCCTGGTAAACTAGTGATGTTGAAATTGTGTAGGGTATGAATCTTGGTATGTAATCAGCTGCTTACTGCCAACTCAACATCATCTTTGTAGCAGGACACATGCAATATCATACCATTTTACCATCTATACATTTAGAATAATGTACCACGTCACACGTTGTGAATGAGCTGAATCTGCAACAACACAGTGTGGACCACAAATATGCTGGAACTATGTAAAGCAAAAGAACATGCAGAAGCCAAATGCCTAAGGCACATTTTCAACACCTTCAAGTGCACCATAAAGAATCCAGGGTGTTCTGGTGCACTCGTAATCACTGCTACCTAATAAAGTAGCCTTAGCACTCATGGCAAGCTGGACACAAAGTGGAAAAGCTAAAACAGCTCATAGGTTCTAATGAAATGTGTTAAAGTGGTCTAGCTGTAGCTGAGAATCAAACTTATTAGACATCTGGAATTCATTAAGAGCTTGTTAAAGCTGTGGACCTCATCATCCACTTATGATATTCTCCAATCCCTCTCCACATCTGAATCTATCTTAGAAGCCCCAGAAAAGGAGACAGAAAAACTGAGAGGATGATACCACAGTCACCACAAGTCATCATGTCTAACCATCTCTAAACGGGTGAGAGTTCAATCCAGTCTTTATTCCAGTCACTTCCTAACAGCTTTAAAGACCCTTTCATGTATGAAACTCTTCATGTTAAGCAAATCATAGAACCCTAAAGAATATTAGTGTCAGTTTAAACATGACAGTGTGTACATTAGGAATAAAAGAACCTGAAATGATCGTCAAGGATGGAGTGATATACAGTGTAGCTGTAACATGTTACCTGCTTCATGGCACAATGGATTAGTTTTTTTGTATTTACATATCGTGCTCTTAGGGTTTCTACATGTTCCTCAAAGGGCTGAGCTGGTAATTTACCGTAACCATGCTTTATCCCAATAAAAAGCGTCTATGACATGCAAACAGAGGCATAATGAGTATAAAGGATGAACAGGAAAGAATCAAAACATCAGGTCTGGCTGAAGGGTTTTATGAAGTAATTAGCAAGTGTTATAAATCACTGCCTGATAGGAGCCACCTGTGTGAACCGAGCCTCCTGTTCTCCTTTAAAAGCCTGTCTGTTTCTCTCCTCTGTCTCTCATCACTCTGTAGATCTCCATCTCTCCTTCAGGAAGTCACTACCATAGTAACAGTTACCAGTGCTGTTTCGTCAGCTCTGGGCTTTGGGGATGAAGGTCACAAACTTTTTTTTGTCAAGCCCCGTTTTATGTTTTCCTAGCATCAGTTACTTGTCATTATAGGTTACTGTCAGTATGTGTACAAGACTAAAAATACAGACTATTTCTGTTTCTTTCTCTCTTTGCTGAGTCAATCTTGCACTTTCAGCACCTACCTTTCGGCTGCTATACTACTCCCCTATAATTACCTTATTGTGTTTTGGCCCTGTGGGCTTTCACAGAAAAACAAACTACCTTAAAACACTTTTCACACACTCACTAGTTTAATTTGTTAACTAACAAGATCCCTTGTTAGTCCTTGTAATCTCTTGTATGTCTTCTTTAAATCTTAAATATCACTTATTGAGGCTAAAAATATATAGAGCCTGATTTGACAGAACAGGAAAAAGATTTTTAGCCACCTTGACAACTTGTGGAATGTTGTCACTCCATTCAAAGGTATTCAGTGAAACTGCCCCTAAAACCATACAAGCGACTACTTCTCTGCATGGGCAAAGAGCCGCCACTTAAACCCCAGAAGGTTTGGATTCTTCAAATCAGTTGCCATGGTAGGGGGCAGGAAAGAACCAGTATAATTCCCTTTGGTACAAAAAGAACCTTTAGATTTAATCACAGGCAGCAATAGTGTCTAACATGCTTTCATGGCCAAGTTAAATTTAGAGCCCCCATGTTTCAGTTCCAGCCTGAAACAGCACAGTGTCCCACTGGAGTATCTACAGGAAACGAAAAGGAGAGATGTGGGAGGTGGAGGACAGACCAAGCCAAAAATGATTTTAGCCAGTGTCCGGCTTGTTAAATCTTCCTCTAGAAGCACTCTCAGGAAAGAAAGGAAGCTGATGGGAAATGACTTGTTTTGAGGCTGGAATCAGCCACTGATAGAACGCTTCAAGCCAAGTCTGTATTTGTGTTCTGAGGCAGAAACCGCAAGAGAGCACTCTGATGAGCCACACCCCCCTGGGTAAGTGTGCTCCAGCATGCACTAACAGGCATGTACACATAAAAACAGTACATGGCCTGCCATCAATACGCACATAATAGAAGGGGAGCCCACATTCACATGATCAGGGCCACTCCACCCAACTGGATTAATGGAGACAGAGGCTGAGAGAAAAAAACAGAACTAAATTGGGAACTGTCCAGAATGGAAATAAACGAGAGAGAAAGCTTTAGAGACAGTGTTCACATATGAATAGTCTGTCATTATTTACTCATCCTGATGTTGTTCCAAATTCATAACTGACTTCTACAGATCACAAAAGGAGAAATTCAGAAGACTGCGTCAGTCACTCTTTTACATACAATTACAATAGATTTAGAAGCCACAAAAGTCCCTTTAAAGTGTTATAAAACATGGTCCATGGGCTTTTTTTCGTCCTGAAAGCTTCAGTCGACATTCCTTGTAACTATGTACAACTCATGTACAACTTTGGTACAACATAAATCCTTACTCATTTCTGTAGAACATTTTTTAATGCGCTTAAGAGAAAATGATTGTGTGGGTATATATGCAAACAGATATTCCACATGCATTTGATTCTTTAGATGAAATATAGCTGGAAGAGAGCGTGCCTGGACACAGGTGCATGTAAACCGGCTCACTGCACAGCTTATTTATATCTGAACCCTTAAGCTCTTTCACAGGATGAGGTCTGCCACTATGGAAACCCGCAGTGACCACAAAACAGTCGCCACAGGCAACCAGGCTAGGCAATAATGCACTAATAGCAATGGAACAGGGAGTGATCCGTTGCCAAAGCCACCGTATGTTTGGCTTCACATCCCTCTCCCAAGAGAAGCGTGACCAGCTTGAGCATATTCTAATGAATGAAACAGGCATTCTCTCCTCCCTCTATTCTCTTAAGGTGTATGCAGTAAACAGGATTGTTCCCAACTGACAGAGCCTCCATTCCCCAAAGGATGATGGCTACTCCTTAGTCCCAACACACTGAAACCGAATAAGGTTCATTGTCTGATGTACAGCTACCATAATCAACGTTTGCAAGTCCCTGGAATTGGCAAAATCCTTGTTTGTCACAAAAAGTGGAAAACATTTTTAACATTACATTAAAATATTTTAATACATTATCACAATGTCTTGGAGGCAATACAGTGATATTTTTTACATTAATGTTTTAACAAACATGTTGTTTTCCTTTGTGTTTATCTGCACTGAAATTAAATGCATATTCTTAGATGTCGTAAGTTATCATCAAATAAAAATACAGTTGTTCTAGCGGCGGTCAATTTCTGTCCAAAAATATGAATGTGTGAAATATAAAAAGTATCAAATAATAACAATATTCATACATGCCAGAACATGAAGCTGCAAAAGATATTATGGCTAACTTTAAAAGTGTGGATACACAAGGCCAACCCTGTAGTAGCATCTTTATTAGGAACATCTTTTCCAAGAAACCAAGAGGACTTTAAAACCTTCTTGACAACTTAGTGGAAAACTATACTTCCCTACTAAAATTCCCATGCCATTATGTACAAGCCCAGGAAAACTAAAACACTTTTGTGCTACAGCAGTACAGGAAACGGAACCAAATCCACTCTTTCAGAATCTAATTGCAGTCTTTCAAAAGAACATGATCAGAGTTCCTTCATCCCTACAACCTTTCTCTTGTTCTCTCACTCATGCATATTTGTTGTCATCCTTCACATAGCACATCTCCTCTCCATCACGCGCTCATAAATGGATGGAAAAGATGGACAGAGTGTGAGAGAGGTGGAGAGTGGTACAATAGCTGTCTCTGTGCCAGTACAACTACTAGGCTGTGAGGAGCAATGCTGAGCAGTGTGGAGAAGGAAAGAGGCATTATAAATAACCCCTCCTCTGCCCATCTCCACCAGGCTCGGGTGCACAAGGCTGGGCCTGTGCCTCAGAAGGGTGAGAAAACCAACACCACACACCACGAATGCTCTGCATCAGAGCCCCTTTTGTACATGGCATTTTTCTCAGGATACTCTACACCTCTCCATGCAAGACTAATGGATATTTCCTCTACCTTTGCCTCTCTTAGTCCACTCTCTTGCTCTCTGGAGTCTACCTGCTTTCTTTAACAAACTCTTTACCAAGATCTCAGAGGACTGTCTCAGAAAGACCCCTGTCTGTAGGCACAACGTGTGTACACATCAGCCGGAAAGTGGGACAGCACTGGGGAGCTAAAAACAGTGACACTATTAACTAACTAAGTAAATTCATTTGGGTTGTGTGACAGTGGCTCTGCTATTTAAAAAAACTGTTTATATTCCTAGTAAGTCTTTTTCCTTAACAGGCTGTGGGTTTGTCTGAGATTGAACGTTCATTTTTCATCACTCAAAATTATCCCTGCACATAAATTTACAGTTTATTTACTTTTTTTACAGTAAACTATGCTATTTGTTACTATGTTAAAACTATCTAAAAACTGTATAATTGAAATGACACTTCCCATATATAACTTGTATTTCAGTGTATAGCAGCATGTAATGTAGCTAACTACTTTTTCAGATGGACAGATTGACAAACCCAACCCCAAACAATGATGTCAGGTGCCATGTTGGTCTACCAGTCTGGTGAAACTACACCTGACGAATTCAAGGAACTTGTAAGTACTTGTTAGTGTGTGTTAGAATGACAGATAGAGAAAACTCGCTTTTGAAAACACATTGTGCTTTCCATGAGGCTTGTCAGCCAAACCACAAAAAATGGAGGAATTCTTTAGCAAATACTGTCACACAATACCAAAATAATGTTTAAGCTGTCGAATAGGGCACAGCACACCCATGCAGCACATCATTGACAAGACATCATGCCAAGTGTGTGTCAAGTGCTGAAGCAAACTAAGAACGAAAGAATGCAACCATTCCCTGAAGAAGACCCAGAGGAAGCAGTCAAGATGAAGGGATTCCAGTTTGTGGATAAAAAACAAGGAGAGAGGTTGAATGAAATTTAAAATTCCTGCTCAAGTATGTTAGGAAACGGCCTTAACTCTCTCTGGCGAACAGAGTTTCTGTTCGGCTCAAACAAACAGCGTAATTACACTAGACAAATGTTGCATGACAGACAAACATAAAAGACTCAAGATTTCTCCAAGCCTACCGAAAGTAAAGATCAAGCAGACTGCTCTGTGTGTGTGTGTGTTGTTGACCAGACACAGGGCAGTAAATCAACCTTATTGCTACACCTCATTGGCTGCTTCCTTGTTCCTGCTTTGCAGCATCATTTAATCCAGTTAGTGCATTATTCCAGAACGTTTTCCTTTATATCTAATCCATTGTCTGGCACCGTTAACTCCAGCTTTCCCCTCGACTACAAACATACTCTCTAGAAAAATAATTTGAACAACAGATCTAGCCCATAACTAAAGGTGTATCATTATAAAAGGTTATATTGTAAGTATTTGACACAAACATTGTGACTCAAACAACGATATGTAAAACTTTCTAAAATGCTTCTGCCAATACTAGAGCTAAAAACACAAACACATGCCTTTTGACTTCAAATCAAGCGGTGTTGTTCATAATCCGCTGCCAATTCTCAGCCATTTCAGTTAAGCCCTGTAGTCTTATACAGACAGAATACAGCAGCTTTGGGTGGTTTAATAATTGCATAAGGCCATAAATCACAAATTCCAATTTTATTTGAATTGTGCAGCTCTCACCATAACATTCTGGTTATTTTTCTGTCAGAACATGAGATGGGGACCCAAGAGAGTCTGAGAGGAACAAATAAAGAATGAGTGAACTGTTGTTTTGATTGTACAGAGATTGAGGTCTGATATGAACAGAAGGTGATGACCCTCATTTGGACAGAGTTGTTGTCAGCAGTAAATTAACTGTAATCTCCAAGGAGGATTTTTTGCATGGTTGACTTGGATAAAATGGGAGGCTAAAATTAAATATTTGTGCTGAAGAGCCAAAAGAACAGTTCAGATGCTTAATACTTTAAAGTGGTACGTATTATCAGGATGCATTGAAGATTGTCATTGGGTTCTGCTTACAATAACTGGCTCATGGTACATCTACAACATCATTAAGAAATGACAAGACTCTGAAAGAACAAATTACATGGAAAGCTTCACACTATATATATCAAGTCACATTGGCACACAGACAAGGTCTGTTAAACTATACAATTAAATCAAACAGTGAACAGTATACTTTACATTTTGCACAAGATGACTAATTGTGGCAGGTTTTATTTCAATAACATCAAACAGCATCATGGGCTAAAATGTGTGTAAGAGCTCTGGTATTGTTGCACTCAGATTTTCAGTAAATAACAATTGAAAACAGGGTCCGTTTCTTACAAAAAGCTATCAGATGCCTTCAAAAAACTTTGGGGCTGCTTTTTATGCTTTTGGGGGTTTGACAAACTCCATGTATGGAAATAGCAGCATATGGGTTGATTGGGAGTGACACGATAGTGAGTAAATGACTATTTTCATTAGGTGAACCATCTTTTTTTAGCGTGCCAGTTTTGCATGGAAACCTTCCTGTACAGTATAAAAGGTCTGCAAATGAAAGGTTTTGTTGACAAAGGCCAGCGTTTAGTGTCATTGTGTTTATTATCATGACAACTGCTCTCAAGACACCCATGAATTTTCCTTGGAAGCACCAAAATTGTTGTCTTTAAAAGGACTGGCCATTTCTGATGGGGAATTTGAATGTTATTGTGTTTAATAAGCCGTGTCATGAATGTATGTTTATTTAACATCCACAGCACTGATAAAATGACTGGAATGTCTTCAGCCATCAAAGGTCCTGTCTGTTTTTTCCTGCTCTAACATCTGCCTTTTAGAAATGTCTGTGGGACCAAGCTTGCTACCAAATAGCTTGCATATCTCACTGTAACTTTCCCACAACTTTATTTGCTGTATTTAAGTTTTGGGGACTGGCTTTGAAACCCTTTCGTTGATATTATAACCCATTCTCTTATTCCACGGCACTACTTAGGCATAGCATTGGGCAGTTAGCCAAGCTGCACTTATCCATACATCATGTAGGACATAAACTTGACCATGCTAAAGAGCCCATTGTAGCTTCTAAAACAAGCTACAATGAAGGTCAAACACATTGTTTCTTTCCAGCCTCAAAATGATGTTACGATTAACCGTTTCCAGGTTGTGTTCCAATCAACGTCAGCATAAGGTGACCTTTTCAAAAGTTTATTTACTAACCTCCCACTGTAAAAATATTGTAAATGCTAACCCCCCCTTTATTGCGGTATTTTGGGACTTTATTTGAGGATGGAAATCATAATCTAATTTCCTGAGAGCACAATCCTTGGAGTCCGGGCTCATTGCGAAGAGACATTGCAGTTATACTGTGCATGTATATGACTTCATGGGAAAAGCAGGTTTTCAGTGGCAGAGACTAAAGGGATTTATGAGGTGCATTTCAGGAGCATAGCAGAGCAAAGCTCTGCCGTGAGAAGCCTCAGTGTACCATGTGCTATGAACATGGACACATGGAACCTTCTTAGATGCATTAGGCAGAACTAACATCAATGTTCCGCTGCAGATCCCAGCATACCTACCAGATTTCTCATCGACTTCACTTGCTTGTTTTTGTCAAATTGTCCAATACAGATTTAAATAATAAAGTCCACATGACAATCTAATTGGAGTTTGTGGTTTTTAGACCATGTCTGTTACCTTTGAGGCCATCTATACACTAGTGTAGTCCTAAAAGTTGATGGAATTTGCTTCTAGCAGCTATACACTAGGGATGGGTACCGAAACCCGGTACTTAATCGGTGCCGGTACCTAATTATAAAAGACCGCAGTATCGATAAGCTCTGACATTAACGGTTCTGCTGTCGGTACTTAAATAAATTAAAAAAAATATATATATATAAATTTCCTATTTATTATTGCTAAATAAACATTACCTAGCATATTTTACCTGACCAGCATTTGTAATTTGCAATAATATTCGTTATTCGCCTGCACTGCCGTTATTTGCAATCTTACGCACGAAATGTAGT
>JAZGTI010000931.1:0-51626 GCA_036877585.1 Botia kubotai | reverse complement strand
TTACAGGCGCGTGGATCCTGACAGGAGGTACCCACGCAGGTGTGATGAAGCACGTGGGCATGGCCGTGCGTGATTACACTCTCAGTAGCAGTTCTGTGGACGGACAGATCGTGGTCATCGGTGTAGCGACCTGGGGTGTCATCCATGAACGCCACACACTCGTCCATCCTGAGGTGAGATGCTTCACTCTAAACAGTTTACAGCTAAACAACATATCTGAGAAATGATGTCGATATTTGTTTTGATAATATTCTGTTTATTTCTTGATATTAATGCATATGCCCTGCAAAGAAAATAAACCAAATGATAAGGGATTATAATTTCGAAAATTGTAATTATAATTTGGGTTTCACACGGTAATTTTCTCCCTCAGGGGTGTTTTCCCGCATATTACTCTCTGGATGAGCAGGGTCAGGGGCGGCTCTCCTGTCTCGATATCAATCATTCTCACTTCCTTCTGGTGGATGATGGCACTCATGGACGTTATGGAGCTGAAATCGAGCTGCGAGCCAGACTGGAGAAACTGATCTCTCAGCAGATGCTGGGGAACAGAGGTAAAGTGCTTCATTGAACTTCATTGAAGCCATTTAAAGTGTAATTATTTAAAAAAAAAAAAAAGAAGTTTTTGGCACAAATTCATCTCGCACAAAAAAAGTATAAATCTACACTAAATATAACCCATTGGTTTAGGTAACACTGTAACCTATATAACAATGTATAGAATTTATAACAGTTTAAAACATACTGACCAACAGCAGAATTCACTGCCACTGTACTGCTGTCTGACAAAGGTCAAGCAGACAATCTTTCCTTGACCATTTCATACTGTAATACATATCAGATTTGAAAGCAGTGAGTTGTCTTGTTAGTGTCTGAACGTGTTCCCTGCTCTCTTTATTTGTGATTTATGAGTTATTGTGTGTCTGTTTTTGAACATTGTGTTTCCCCTAGAGAGTGGACTGACTATCCCGGTGGTCTGTGTGGTTCTGGAGGGTGGACCAGGAACTCTGAACGTGAGATTTTAAAGTCATCAGCTTTAACTTCCGAAATGTCTCTTTTATGCTCTTTTAAGCCAAATTCTCATACTCACACTCACAGACAATCTACAATTCCATGCTGAACAACACGCCGTGCGTCGTGCTGGAGGGTTCCGGACGCCTGGCGGACGTCATTGCTCAGGTGGCGACCCTTCCCGTGTCAAAGGTCACTTTGGTTCTTATTAGCCAGCTAATGAAGAGGTTCTTTGGACAAGAGTACAAAAGATTCTCTGAGGTTCAGATCATTGAGTGGACCAAGAAGGTAATGAAACAGAGCAAAAGAGTCATACATTTCATAACAACTTGAACTCTTGTTAGCCACAGTATACAGTACATACAGTACTTTGATTCTTTACAGTAGTTTGTACAGTAGTGTGATTCTTTACAGTAGTTTGTACAGTAGTGTGATTCTTTACAGTAGTTTGTACAGTAGTGTGATTCTTTTGACTTTCTTTAGATTCAGGACATCATCCGGATGCCACATTTGCTCACCGTGTTTCGTATCGACGAGGAGAAAAACAGCGACGTTGATGTTGCCATTCTGCAAGCTCTGCTTAAAGGTTTGAGACCGAGCGTTTCACCCGTTTCTTAACCTGGAAGTTGTAGACGTCAATTCACATTCCCGGCAGAAGAAAATTAGATTATGCTGCTAATGGCTGAAGGACTAATGAGAGCAGTGAGGCGAGTAATACTCAATTCAAATCTAGAACATTAGCCACAAACGTATAGTGATGGAGAGCATGTCGGTATAAGAGCTTCTAGATGTTTATCAAATGTAATGTTTTGTGGAAAAGAGCTTTGATGGTTTCTAGTGCTAGCGTATAGCGTAGAGTTACAGAAGGATAGCGAATCTGTTTTTAGCTCGTGCACATTTACACATGTGGCGGATGCTTTTATCCAATTTACAGTGCTTTTAAGCTATACATTTGATCAGTATGTGCGTTCCTCGAGAATCGAACCTGTGACCTTTGCGGCGCTAGCGCAGTGCTCTAGCAGTTTAGCTGTGGGTGTAGTTCATGTAGTTTTTAACATGCCTTTAGAACAAGCCCATAGTAATTTTTATAAAGCAGCTCAATCTATCTTAAACATTCACTATTCATTAAGATTCCAGACACGTCTTTAATGGAGGAAGCTGTCTGTGCCCGTGCTGTTATCGATCGCTCTGAAATACAGAAGGCTTTTGTTTGCGGATTCATTTAATGAGAACTTACAGTATGACTATCTGCGTCAAGTCTGGGCTGCATTGTAGCTTATCCTAGCCAAGATCCACTTCTTTTGTTTTTATGGGCTATGCTGGGATGGCTGTTTCCAAAACAGACCACAATAATAGACCGACAAGGAAAAACCGTAAACCTCAGGTGTATAAGATCTCGTACCTCAGCTGTATAAACACATGTTGTCTCCTCAGCATCCAGGAGTGAGGAGAGCAGCGGCCGACAGTCGTGGGAGAGACAGCTGGAGCTGGCTGTGGCTTGGAACCGGGTCGACATTGCAGAGAGTGAGATTTTCACAGAGGAGAGTCAATGGACGGTGGGTTAAAAATGAAGCAATAATTCAACTTTCTGCAGTACAGTGCATACAATTACTGTAACACACAAACAGCCTCTTTGGGCTTGTTTTGTAAGTTTTATAAAACAGTGACATGATGAGGGTCACCAATGATTAATAAATTAAATTGTATTTGTTACAATAATTTTATGAACGGTTGCGTTTTTCCATTCAAACCGTTGCTGCACCATCACAGTAGCTGAGCACAAGCTGAGTGTTGTAAGGTCGGGTTTTATCATTTAATATCGCTGATGAGCAGAGCGTAGAAGTCAATACCTCCCCCAGTAACTAAAACGCTAGGCTCACTTTACCTATGACGGTTCTGTTGTTTGTCGTGCTGGGTTTGTTCATATAATATGAGATTAAAACGGTCAATTTCTGCCCCAGTCAAGTGATCTTCATCCGTCCATGTTTTCTGCGCTGGTTGGCGACAAACCCGAGTTTGTGCGTCTGCTGCTGGAGAACGGAGTATGTGTTCGTCAGTTTCTGGAAAATGAAGACACGCTCTGTGAACTGTACGGCCACCTGCCCAGCTGCTTCTTCCTGCGCAAACTCGCCAAACGCGTCCAGGAGGGTAAAGTCCGCAGGGGTCAAGCTCCGCCCCCTGGCAGCAAAAAGATTTCGATGAATTACGTGTCTGAAGAAGTGCGACACTTGTTGGGCAGCTTCACTCAGCATCTGTACGCCCCGGCACGCCAAAAGACGAACAAAGACGACCTGCATTTATCGGCAAGTTTGATTAAAAGTACCTCATCATACAACAGTATAGAGCAGCCAAAACTTTGTCCTATTCTGTTACGCATTGTTTTATGAGAATTGTGCATATTTCCATTAAATTCTTATTTCTGTGTCCAGACATTTTACTGTACAGTTTTATCATTTTCCTTTCTTATCATTTTCCTCAGTGGCGATTCTAATTAGTCTTCTTATTGTAATGCAGTACTTATTGATTTATTGTAATACAGTAATGACATATTTTTGCATGACGGCAATGAGAATAAGGGGGAAAATTGTGAAATTTGACAGTTCTTGACACGTTCGATGAAATTTACCCTAGACGTGGAATCGTCAGACTGTGAATGTTTTATTCTGTTTAATCTGGTTGGACTGTTTCCACAAGAGGCCGAATGTTCATAATTTTGATGCATAACTTCCTCACAGTTGCCATCCAAAGAGCTGGAGCTTCCGTGTTCTGGAGAAGAGTGGACTGCAGACACGGTGTGGGACCCAGGACGAGATCTCTTCCTCTGGGCTGTCGTACAGAATAACAGAGAACTGGCAGATATTGGCTGGGAACAGGTACTGAGTGATTAGTGAAGAACTGTTATTGTTATAGTCACTGGTAATTATGTCACTGTGAAACTTCTCAAAAGTTGAAGTCTGTTGTCACATGACCTTGTCATTTTTAATTAAGTGAATCCAGTTATTATCTTATGAATAAAAAAGGCTTTTTGCATTGCTTTTGATATTACATCTGGGTCAGGTGGAGCCCTTTGCATTGTGGGATACAGTTGTGAATGCACCGTTGTATGCTATACGTTGTAGCTTTTGGCACAGTGAATCACAAGTGTGTGTTGTGCGGTGTAGTGCAGAGACTGTATCGCAGCTGCTCTGGCAGCCAGTAAGATCTTGAGGAAACTGGCACGCGAGAGCGGAGACGATGATGGTGAGGAGGCCAAGGAGATGAGAGAACTTGCCGACCACTACGAGACACATGCCATTGGTATGTGGAAAAAAAGTGACCTTTTGCCTCTTGTCTGCGGTGACCTTTAACCAGGTGTGCATGTGTGACCGTCTGTTGCAGGTGTCTTCAGTGAGTGTCACTCCTGGGACCCGCAGAGAGCCCAGAAACTCCTGATCCGCATTTCACCATCATGGGGCAGAACCACCTGTCTGTTGCTGGCTCTGGAAGCGAATGACAAAAGATTCATCGCTCACTCTGGCGTCCAGGTGAGGGCGCCATTGAGTCGTGACATTGAGCTTGAGTTACATACAGTGTGTTTCAGCTGGAACCTTTGTGAGCACCTGATGGCTCATGTTGAGTGTGTTTGTGTGTGTTCGGCAGGCTTTCCTGACACAGATCTGGTGCGGCGAGCTCTCCGTGGAAAATCCACACTGGAAGGTTCTGCTCAGCATGATCTTTTTCCCTCTTATATACACTGGCTTCGTGTCCTTCAGGTAAATTGATTAGAAGTTAACGATCAATAATTCGGTTCATAATTAAATGTGGTTGGAATGGTTTGGAGTGATCAGGGCTGGGAGACAATACATGTGTTCATCACGAGATGGCAGTGTTTTGCTGTTGCCGGTTAATGTTTCATTTATTTTACTGTACTGTCAAATAAGTGCAGTTTTTCCTAACCTTGCGAGAAGTTATGTTATACCACATTTTAACTGGTATAATTAAACACACTTCAGACTTCCTCTATTAAAATGCTACATTTCTTATGTTGTGGTCTCGGGGACTGTAAATATAAAACATGACTAAATGTAATTTTTCTTACAAATAAATGTTGCTTTGTTGTTTGTTGTTTGTTTTTTGCAGACGCGATGAAGACATTCAGAGAGAGGCAGAGAGGTCAGAGCAGCAGAAACTCTCTCTGGATTCAGCAGATAAAATCAAACGCCACTTACGGTCAGTGGATTCAAAATGGAGGAAGCTTCATCAGTTACAGTCAGACTGCAGCTTCTGAGATCCTTTCACTTCAGCTATTTGTTCTCAGACTGTTTGCAACAGTATTTATGCAGTGATGAAGTATTTTCCCGGGATGAATATGTTCGTTTTCTCCAGATTTCTGTATTTGTGTTTCTTATAAAACTTGATGAAGCATGGCAAGGCAAAGCATGTGAAATGAGGGTGAAAACAGCATGTGAAACAGCTACAACTAAACATGACAGAATACAGATTAATCTGACACACATGCACATAGACCAACAGTTTGAAAAACACTTGATTCCTGTTGATTTCTTTAGAGAATCTTAAGAGTTTTCCTAATGGAAGAATGATTCTCTCCTGACCACACAGTGGTTCCTCACAGGCTCCTGCGCTGGAGCCTCTCAACTGCTCCTCACGGTTGATGAGTTTGTTTAACTCTCCTCAAGTAAAGTTCTACTGGAACATCGCCTCTTATTTCGGCTTCTTGTGGCTGTTCGCCGTGGTGCTCATGATTGATTTCCAGGCTTCTCCATCATGGAGAGAACTTCTGCTCTACATCTGGCTCACCTCACTGGTGTGTGAGGAGGTTAGACAGGTGAGACACATCAGATATGTGTATTTATCATACAGCTCTACAGACCTGGGCTGCGTTTATTGAAGCATATCATAAAACCATTGTCACAGATGACCTCTAAGATCAGCTCAGCTCATGATTGTTTTGAGAAACACAGCCCTGCATGGTTTAAGTCTGTGTGTGTGTATGAATTAAACTTAATTCAAGGGTTGGAAAGATATTAAACTGTGTTTGGATTGAAACATTATTTAAATGTAATTTTGTTTGCATTATTCGTTTGGACTAAAAACCTCTGATATTTCACAGCTTTATCACGACTTTGATGGTTCTGGGTTTCGTAAGAAAGCAAAGATGTATATAAAAGACCTGTGGAACATTCTGGATGTGCTGTCGATACTGCTCTTCATCGCTGGCCTGGTGTGCAGGTAAAGTCATGGATACACTTCAGAACACTCACTTTAGAGTCCCTCACTTGATTACAGTTCAGTGAATTCATGTTCATTTCAGTCTAAGAGCTGAAGATACAGTATATCAATAATATTTCTGTCTGTTTCAGGCTTCAGGCTTCTGGCACTGTGTTCTATGTGGGGAAAGTTGTCCTCTGCATAGACTTCATCATATTCTGCCTGCGATTAATGGCCATCTTCACTATCAGTAGAACCCTGGGCCCCAAAATTATCATAGTGAGGAGAATGGTGAGTCTTCGTATTTATTCTGTTCACATCTACATGCTTTAATTTCAAATAGGTCATATCATTAGGAATCAGATTTTTCCATAGTTCTGATTGCACTATAAAAACATACTGTAGCTAAACTTTCTACCGGTCCGCATTTGACTACATTCACATCTGTTGGCTGCTGAGAAACCTTGTGCTGTTCTGACTGTGTGTAGCAGCTGCTGCGTGTCCTTAAAAACTGTATTAGACCCATAAGAAAACACACAGCTCACAGGAGCGACAAAAACAGCCTGTTTGATTGTCAGAGGTTAGAGGGAGGATGAAAAGTTAAGACTGGAGTGGAGCTCAGTTGTGTATGTCTGGCCCTCCTAAGATAACTTCATGATAGTGAGGGCCTGGTTCCCACACCACAAAAATGCTGACAGATATGAATAGGAATCATCAATGATTCATTGTCTTTTTCTCATACTCTTATTTTTTTATTATCCACAGATGATGGATTTGTTTTTCTTCATGTTTCTGCTGAGTATCTGGGTGGTTGCGTACGGTGTGGCTAAACAGGGCATTTTGATTCAGAACGAGGAGAGGCTGGAATGGATCATTCGTGGAGCTGTTTATGAACCGTACCTCATCATATTTGGCAACGTACCCACTAACATAGACAGTGAGCACTATAATCGTACAATCTCTCACTCATTTCACCTCAAAAATACAGGAAGAGAAATTTTGCGGGAAGCTGAAGGAAAGTTATTAAAACTAACGCTTGTATTAGGATTATTCGGAACTTTAGCTTTCAGTATAATTAAGTAAAAAAATTGAAGTAAAGGTTATACAACGTAGCATTTGTAAATATATAGTATCAACACTTTTAGTTTGAATGGTAAATCGTCACGTCACGTTTTTGTGTTATATTTATAAAAGGAATGTCTCAATGCAAACACGCATTGTACATCTCTGTGTCATCAACTGTTTTATCATCTGTAATTATCAAGATTGTCTCCATTTTTGTCTCCACATTCTTGTAAAAATGGAAACAGTTTTGTATATATCTCATTTGTACTGCATTATTCAGCAGGCTGTTAATTTATTCCCCTTAGAAATTAAAAAATCACTAGAGAGATTCACTAACAACATCCACCTTTACAGTACAAAGATTTTTAAAAGGAAGTCAATGAAGCAGAAACAGCCATCTGTGTGTGTGTGTGTGTGTGTGTGTGTGTGTTGTGCTCCAGACACTCAGTTTGATATGAACAGCTGTAGTGTAAACGGTTCTGATCCACTGAAGCCCAAATGTCCCATATTGAATGACGAGAACCTGCCAGTGTTCCCAGAGTGGCTGACCATCATCCTGCTGTGTGTGTACCTGTTGTTCGCCAACATCCTTCTGCTCAACCTCCTCATCGCCATCTTCAAGTGAGTCAAACCTCCACCTGCTCTATTCACACGTCTAGTCATCTGACAGTATCTTTTATATCAATACAAATGATCTTCGTCATGACATCATCATCATCATCACAAATGAGGATTGTGGAATGTTTATAGCTCGTTCCTACAGCAGTTGTTTAGTATTTACACTCGTCATCCATTTAAAAGCTGCTCAGTGGTTAGAGCATGGCGTTAACAATGCCAAGGTCATGGGTTCGATCCCTGGGATTGCACATACTCAGAATCAATGTATAGTATAATGCAATGTAAGTCGCTTTGGATAAAAGCGTAATGTAATGCATAAATGCGATGCGAAAAAAATACTGCCGCAACTAGCTTGCAATTCTGTGTTTCAAACAGAGATGGCGACAGAGAGGCATAAAATTACGAATTGCCGCTTGAAATTAACTATTAAAATATTGTGCAAAACTCCATTGCTGTACAGCTACACGTTCCAGGAGGTTCAGGACAACACGGACACCATTTGGAAGTTTCAGAGGTACGAGCTGATCAAGGAATACCACAGTCGCCCTGCTCTTCCTCCCCCCTTCATCCTTCTGAGTCACATCATCCTCTTCATCAGAGGAGTGTTGCTGCGTTCCCCATCACAGAGACACAAACACTTCAGTGAGTGATTTTCTTACAGAACTCTAAGCCTTCTGTTTTAAATCAGGATGTTCAGTTCAGGTATGTGTTTCCTCTCAGGGCGAGAACTCGAACAGACTGAGGAAGAGGAGCTGTTATCATGGGAGGCCTTCATGAAGGACAATTATCTGGCGTCTACACGACAGGACGAGAGTCAGAGCGTGGAACACCGGATCCAGGACACAGCTGAGAAGTGCGTGCTGGAGCGGGACTGATCTGAGCACAGTTTAAAACTGCTTTAGAACCCTTATAGCATGAATCTTAAAGAGGGGCTGGACAAACTTATGAATATAAATTACTTTAGGGTTTAATTAGGGTTTCACCAAGTAGTCTTAACTGTTTTTAACTAAAAAGCTGAGGGGAGTAAAGTATATATATATAAACAAGTATATATATATATAAAACTTTCCTCAAACTTTGAAAATAATGATTTTAACATTTTTGTTACTTAATGGAAACATTATGGATACGTTCTTACAACCTAAAAATGTTAGCTTAGCCTGCATAGCTGCAGGTGTTCAGGCCTGTATTAAAGTTACATGTGTTTTCCTGTTAGAGTTGAAGCCATGTCAGAACTTCTGGAGAGAGAGCAGGAGATGGTTTCTGCTACAATGGCAAAACGACTAAGCAAGCTTGAAGAGCAGGTCCACAGTTACTCCTAAATAAACCTGCGTTCTACAATTTTGTCCATTACTAAACCTCAGTAATGTGATTTTCAGATGTTGTTTATTTTACAGCCAGTATGTGAGGGTCACATGGTGCATTTGTTGTTTTCTGGCAGGTCTCTGAATCCACTAAAGCTCTGCGCTGGATTATAGACGCTCTGAAGTCTCAGGGGTGCAAATCCAAACTGGAGCCCCCTCTAATGAGTGAGCAGAGTGTTTTTAAATCACCTCTTATGAGATGTAGGCATTCTGCTGTTACTTTATGAATAAAAAATGGCTTTATTGTTTAATGGTTTAAGCCCCAACGTCATTCAGCAGGTAGAAGCACTGACAGAGAAGATGGTGATTCCAGTGGACAGGAAACGGAAGATGAGCCCCCACACACGTATGCACGTCAACTACAGTATCCAGGAAGTGATGTCACACGCTTTCCTGTGCCTGAGGAGAAAGTGTCCTGGGAGGTGCCTGATATAAAATATACAGTTCACATTTGATGATTAGACGATATTGTGAATAAAATAAAAAAACATGGTTTGTTTAAAAAAGACATTTTGTGTTCTTTTAGACAAACTTCACTCCATACCTTCCCCCAGTTTATAATCGGCAGGAAAGCGAGTAAGTTCGATAGTGAAAAATGGAACATGATGCGTTAAATCTTACTAAACATAAAATGGCTGCTAATTAATGAATATATATATATTATATATCTTGCTGCTTTTTAAATAACAGAAAATCTGTTCTTCACAGTAGCAGTTCTGACTCTTCGGTTTTGGACAAGCACAAGTGTGTAAAACATCAAATCGTTCATTTGTAATTTATTGCTGGAAGTTTCAGTTGCATACATCTGACTCTCGTGGATGGATTTTACAGGAATCCTGGAGGAAGAACTGGGATACGAGGAAAAGGAGTTCTGAAATCCCTCGGTCCAAATCACAAATTCCACCTGATCCTCACCAGGTATTAAATCCTATTCTGTGCTGATCCTCACTACAAATGACATGCTGGAATTAAAATCAAATCTCCAACCAGATCAAATTTAAGTTTTAACATTGATTACATAAAACAATCAAACAGCTGCCCGTCGTGTGTGAGATTATATGAGATTAGCGGCTGTTCTCAGATCAGATGCTGGGGGGGGCGAATGTGAGAGATACGGAATTAAAGGCTGTTTTTTCTGAAGGTGGCGTGATGCTGAACGGACAGCGCTGGAGTTTCTCGCCGTTTGGAAGGAAGCGGATAAGCGCTGGTTTATTCCTGGGGTGAGAAACCACAAAACCCTGTAAAAATGACAATTTTAGAATCTACTTTTATTTACAATTATGTACATTTGTAATGATGACCTGAGACGTTTAACTCACTGTTGATATCATGAAGAGACATCACATTCACTTTCTATATACTTAAAAAATCATATTTAGATAGATTTGCTTTTATTGTTTTCACTCAGATTAGCTGTTTTATTTAAACATGTGCACTAGTTCTGAGAATGGACTCATCATCAAAACCTCTTCTAAACAGATATTTTTCATTAACTTCTTTAAATTTGAATGTTCGGAGTTAAATTTTTATGTTTTAAAAGTCACACTTTAGGGGCATAAGAGCTAGAAGCAGCTTAATGTCTTACAGTTTACAGTGTGTCAGATGCATACAGTATATTGTTTGCAGATGTGTAGCAGGGTAGATTTACAGAAGTATAGCATTTACATATAGTAGCTGCTTGAAACGTCAACCTGTTAAGCTATAAGAATTATGTACCACAGAACATGTTTATCTTAATATATTTTATAGTATTAAAGATTTCTTACATAGATCTTAAACGTTGGCATAATTACATGGCACCATTTCTCGTTCATTAACATTTTCATGCAGGGTCAAGCCAAAGATAACGAGCCCCTTCCGCAAACAATGGAGAGGATTCTGGGTAAAAAGTTAAATGAGAGGATTAAATCTGAACTTAAGGCGGCAGAACAGGTGAGCAATTAAAAACCCTCACAACATTCATACATACATTACGATTAGAGATTCTATAGGTTTTTAATGGTGTGCCCTGGTTGTAAATCAATCTGGAACCCTGTGTTAGCAGACCTTTGTGTTGGGTTTGACTTTGTTATTAAATTTGATTACATTTAAATTACTATTGAATTATTCATAAGTGATCCAGTCAGTCATTTTTATGCATCTTAAATTAGATGTTTACTGTATGTGATAGCAGTAGGTATATCATATACTGTATGTATACTATATGTAAGTATATATGTTTAGGAGCTGGATTCAGCTCAACTTTCTCTCTGGGATGTATGTGGTTCCTCTCCACTGCAGGTCTATAAGGGTTATGTAGATGACAGCAGAAACACAGACAATGCCTGGCTGGAAGCCACAGTGCTTACGCTTCACTTCGACAAACACAGTCCAGTGATGTCACAGATAAACACCATTGTGAGTACATTAACCATATGCCATATGTTAATATCTGATATGATAAATGAAGGTGTCTTAAAGTCTCCCTGTGGTGAACTGAAAATATTATTGACAGCTCATCAGGTGGTGCTTGATTTTTTGTTTATGACTCTTGGAGTTTACACTACAAATGTGATGACATCACAAAGCATTTTTGGAACTCGTTTACACCCGTCACCTCTTGATCTCATCACATGAGACAGATCCTAATTCCAGGTGTAAATGGGGCCTAACATATATTTTGTGTGAATTGTCGTGTACGAAGGCTCTAAACTCATAATACTCCCTGAGGTTGGGCATCCTGATTGTATTTTGTCTAGAAGATGCTAGAAGATGCTGGTCCTCAGCTGAATGCTGTCTGATTAGATATAAAAGGTCATTAAATGTTATAGCTTCTTGCAGTCATACACCCGGTGCTCCATAAGAGACTTGATTTAGGGAATTAAGAGGCAATATTTCAGCTTTTGCTGGGTTTAAACACAGGAAATTGACCCAAGCTGTTTGTCTGCAGGTTGACAGCACATCATCATCTCTCCAGCCGCTGCAGTGGAAAGAAGTAAACAGTAAAACATGCCTGTGTCCGTACCAACGGGAGGCACTGTGTCTTATAGCTCAGCGTCACAACACACACTTCTAATCCTCAGGAGAACACACACACACACACACACAACAAAACTTTGGCCTCAACAGCACAGTGTATCTATTTATGCTACCTGTGACACAAAACTTGAATTTAGGGGATATTTAAAGATATGTAGTACATATTTAAAGGTGAATTATGTAATTTCTGCAACACACACTTCTAATCCTCAGGAGAACACACACACACAACAAAACTATGACCTCAACAACACAGTGTATCTATTTATGCTACCTGTGACACAAAACTTGAATTTGGGGGATATTTGTAGATATGTAGTACATATTTAAAAGTGAATTGTGTCATTTCTGTGCCATTAGTGGCTGCAAACCAAAATGTAAACATAATGACTGATTTCAAATCAGATTTCAAACACGCCCCCCCCATCAGCGATTGGTCTGAAAATCAGACAGTCCCGCCCTAATTCACAAGATTGATTGTTGAGTCAATGTGGTATGACAGGCCCACTTTTCCATACGTCTCCCTATAGCTCATTATAATTCAAAATTCTTTAAAACCTATATGCTATACAGTTAGCTTCTCACATATGGTATGTTGAATGTCCTATATCAAAGCGTTGTATTCACAAAGTCGCAATAATGTAAGTCGTAATAATGTAAACAAAAGCTTAGCTGGCAAAGATGCATAGACAGAAAATTATGCTTTTGGTGATGTACAGTCAACTGTCATTATTACAAAATAACCCTGACAGGTAAATTAGAAATCCTGATGCAAAGCAGAGATAGATACACAAAATAGATATATAGGATAGGATAGCTATACAAACATGTATGCAAAATGACCTATCACAAACTGGTTTTCCAGAGAGTCATGTAGTAATGACTTTAAAAAGGATGTTTTATTCCAAAAGGTGGATCCTAAAACACGTATGCAGGTACAGTACAACAAAGAATAGTGTTGAAAAGTAACAAACCATGTACTGTAAATATAAGATTACTTAATGTGGAAATGCAAATGCCATTGATTTATGCATAATGTCGACTGGGGTAACAGCCAATTGGAGAAAGATTAGCCATTGCATTCCCCTCTAGCATTTGATGATATCATATATATCATAAAGCAATCACCTGCATTTTACAAGCAGTTATGAAATGCTTTAAAACGAGAATGTAATGTAGACATTAGAAATAAAGTGTCTTACAATAAAGTTTTGAGTTATTTCTCTTCTATGTTACAGCACAAGCTATTTTGTTTTTTAACAATAATACAGTGGACAGAACTTAAAACAGTGTTCCACAAAGCAACTTAATGTGTGTTACTAATCACATATGCATTCTTTATATTCTATTTATTTTAAAAATGCTAAATCATGCATTTCTAGAGATATTTTACAGTATATGACTACCCCGCCCACCACAGACGCGTCACCAAACCCAGCGTCACCGAAATGATGACAGGCATTACAATGATTGACAGAGAGCAGAGAGCGTCTCTGATTGGATAATCAAAATACAGCGCCCCGGTGCTAACGCAGTGATTTCTGTCAGGTAATAGGGTCGAAGTATGCGTGTCGTTATACTTTCAGAGTACTTATAAGAGCACAATATTTGCATGTTTCACACATTTGTAAATGCGTGTTCTCGGATGGCGTGCTCAGGACAGTTTCGCCTCACGGGTACTCGAGCGCTGATTGGTCGACGGGAGTGTGGCTCGAGCGCCAGACAGTATCGGTTCCACGCCCTCCAGCTGTGTCGGAGCCCGGGCGCTCGCTGCTTTCACTTAAAATATAACCACAGAAGAACATGTTTTGAAACGTTTAACATGCATATATAAGATCACTAAAGCCGTTGCGTTAGTCAGAACAACACGTCTTAATATTAGACACGATACACGCAGTCAAGAACTGCACGCATGCACACTCTTAGAAACCATTCAGGGCTCTTATATCTATGTTTACTAGTTTATTTATTGTCCCTACGACAGTGTAGTTCATTATTCATTAAGGTTCATTATTGCTGAAAGTGCATTTTATTATATATTGCATTTTATTGTGCAATTATTATTTTTAATTAACTTCACGTGTATCTTATAATTGTTATATATTTTATTGTATTATTATTGTTGTTGTTGTTTTGATTTGGTAATGCTGCATGGAAATTATTATGCCAATAAAACATGTTGAAATTACAATGGAAATAAACTAAAAACAGAAAGCCAGAGGCAGAGCGCGCTCAGGGCAATCAAACACGTTCTTCGTGTTGATGAAATGATTTCAGATGCATTTGATATATGGGAAGCTCATCATCTTCAAGGACGGCGTATAAGTTGTGAATGAAAACGCGCTCTGATCTATTTATAGCCGCCGCTGCTGCAGGTGCACAGGTCAAAACACGCGGAAGTGACGTGGGCGCTCACAAGACACGCATTAAAGCCTCAGGATTAGGGACGGTGACAGTCCGCCGGACACCAGCGCCTGTTACACGGTACGATTTCTATCATTCTGCTTTAAAACATCACATTTTGTTTCATTAACTGTTAAAATAAGCGCTGGTCGCATAAATAAAGACATATTTTGGTCATTTTGTTAGTTTGTTTCCGCGCGGAGACGTGGCTGAGGTGATTCTCGCTCCGCGGTGCTGATGAGATGTAAAATTAAATCCATAAAAAATGTTAAATTCGTGTTTTAATGGCAATCGATTTTATACAGTACGCAAACACACTGCATCGCTACAGAAAGATTACTCTGTTGACTGTACTGAATTCCTAGCGATATTTCGCGTTGCTCTGCTTATTCGCTGGAAGCGCTTCAGTATTTCCATATTTATAGCTTTCCGTGTTGTATATAGATAATCGGGAGCTGTACAGACTAAATAGGCCATTGAAAACAGAGGCCCCTATAGTTAGATGCTGCCTATTTGTTTCTCTGCCAAGAATGTGACTCGTTGCGGAGATGCACCGGCTGGAACAAAGCGTGAAACAGACGAGCTTGCTTGTTATCAAAAGAGTGTAAACAAATCATTTCATCCCGATGTGCGAATTCATTTTTATTATCAAGTTTATGGACGGATCTTCTGTCGAATTCTGCCGATGTTTTATTTTGCTCTAATTCTTATTGCAAGACGAGGTTAATCATATTTTTTACTACTATAAAATATTAAATATTCTCTACTCATGTTATGATCAAGTAATTAGAAAAAATATTTTGTTAAAGGCAATAAGATTCTAATAAATAGAAGGTAATTTGTATGGCTGTAGAGTTTGCTGTAGTTTGTTATGTAAATATAGCATTATTAATCATATACTTTGTTGCATTCTCTACTTATGATTAAGGACTACTGTACTGTACACTAAGAACATGTTTGTCTGTATCCATTACATAATTATAAGTGACGAATGCTTTGTCAGAAGTTTGGCACTCTAATAGCCAATAATATAAATATATTTAATGACAGTGATGTACTAAATGCATATTTTATGGGGATCATTCCTTAATTCAAAGTTTAGAAGCTCAACTGTAGCGTGTGATCTCATTCAAGCAATAAATGATATATCAGCAATATCGACAAAATGTAGCACTGCCTTATTGCTTTTAGAAAACTGCGCTGAGGTTTGAAACAACACGGTAGCATGTCCACACGTTAAAGTGACTGTTCACCCAAAAATGACAATTCTTTAGTCATTTAATCACCCTTGTGTCATGCCAAACCCATGTGACTTTGTTATGTGAACGCAAGCAGGGAAAATGTGAAATAATTTGAGGCCATTATTCTTTCTATACAATGAAAGTTAAAGGGGACCGAGTCTGTCATTCCACAACATTCTGCCTAACAGCGGTGTTGACTGTTAAAGGGGTTTGTAATGACATGAGGGTGAGTAATGCCAGAATTTTATTATTTGGGTGAGCTGTCCCTTTAAGTGAATATGTGCACATGCAGTGCGGTGGCCAAGCAGTCGAGTCTGTGTATTTATGCACGTGTGTCAGTACTGAGAAGGCATCTGTCTGTCTGCTATCCATATTGAATCATTTAAGAGTGAGACAGGTGTTGTTAAACGTACTGCCTTTGTTTTTTTAAGCACGGTGTAAAGAAACTGGATAGTTGGTTCTCCGATACATCATAAATGCAATAAAAAATCTCTGCCATTGCATGATGCACCAGAGATAGAGAGAGAGAGGGAGGAGAGAGATGCTTGTGTGCTCCTGTGAATCAGCATCTGATTTCTTATATAATCATTCCACTGAATCATATGTAAATGGGACATTCTGAGGGTCTCTGAAACAAAATGAGAACTCTTCAGATTTATAGATGTATGTATGTGACAGCATTATTTCTGCTTTATCATTGAAACCAAGCATCGGTTGTGCATTGGTGGTCATGCAACCTGAAGTTCCTTATTCTGTTATTGTGCGTAGCAGTCAACAACAGTTTCTCTCTGTCGGTCCATTGAAATGCTCTCACAACATCATCGCGTCTGATCGTCAAGGGAACTCGCTTATCATAACATGCCCTTCCCAGATGTGACATCACAAAGGGAGGGGGTGGGGCTGGAAGAGGAAGCTGTGTTTATAGAATTGACATCCCTGTAATCCTGTTTTCATTTTCATAAGCTCGGAGCATAAGAGAAAACCGTCACGTTTGGTCATGTAAAAGCTGCTGCTTTCATAAGAGAGAAATATGTGTGTGTGTTTTATCCTGTTAAAGAGTGTATTTGTTCCCTGTCTCATTTAATCTGCTGTCCTCTCTTATTTAGTACAAGTATATATGAGTGTTAAAGTCGACCGCTAAAGGTTGTTTCTTAATTTAATGGCTGAAACCGTGCTAATGTATAATTTAATGACAATATGTAAGAAGTAGAAAGGCTACACAACATGTTTGATTATATCTGTAGCGTTTTATTCATATTGGCACGGGTCTAAATTGTCAGATATTGGAAATGGATAATGTCAAGGGTTATTTTTTAACAGCAAGCCCTTTATCTGTGCCGGGCTACAAAAAGTGCTAAACGATTATCATAGTTCTTAATTGTGCATTGACGGGTTTGTCGTTTCAGTAAAAATAAAGGCATGTAAAATGTTTCCGTTGCTACAAACTCGTGCTGTCGGTTGAGCCAGTGTTGTCATGTTTGATAAAGTCCCCTCACACTAACAGATTGCAATTCCCACAGAAATGACCCCCCTCACCTTTAAAGTCCTCATAAAATATTAAACTGTGTGGCTTTTTGTCTGTATCTGTTGGATGTGCTTGTGTACGGCTAAAACTTCACGAAATTAGCTGATGTACGTATTTAAAGTTCACAGCCTTTCTGTTCTGGCAAAACAGACCAAGAATGTTGATGACTTATCCTGCACTCTCTCACTCACTGTCTCCATCCTTTTCCTCTCTTTATCACTCTCTCACCTTCTCCATCTTCTCGTTCACCCTTCCCCCTCAGTCCTCTGTGGATTCAGCAGGTCTTTGTCTCCTGCTGAGTGACATTTCTGTAATGAAGTGATCTCTCCTCTCCTCAGAAACTGTGCTGCTACCAACACACGCTTTACCCTCTATTTGTGTGTTGAAAAATTTTAAATGTATTTTCTAAAATGCATTTTAGAAAATCTAAAATGTATACTGTCTAAAATGTGTTTTCTCTGAAATGACTTTAAAGGCTGAAAAAGTCAACCAGAAAGTTCGATTTGAAACGTTCGTCTGAACGTTTTGCCTCTGAAACGTACTTTTCACACCCAACGGCTTAAATTATAAATCATTATTATAAGTTTACAGTAGCGAAAGAGGTTCGGACAAGAAGTCCATTTTGAACATTGATCTGTTATGTTCTTAATAACTGTTTATTTTATCTTAATAAATGTTTATTATTTAACCAAAATAAGTTACATATCGCAGGTTTCAAAGCAGTAAAATTCAGTTAAAATAATCGAGGCAGCATTTGATTACTGTTTTTCATTACGTAAACGAAAGGACGAATGATGTCAAAAGCCACTGAGATATTCATAATGTTAGATAAGTATAGGGTTAATATTTGATATCGACCAGCATTTGTAGAGTTTAGGTTTGCAGAAATTCATGTGATTTCACTCTGTGAGGGTTGGCGATCAGATGGTAGACTGCAGGAGAACTAGGTTAAGCCCTGAAATCCGTTGTCTTTGGGGGGTTTATATTAAGCTTGGCTTAAGGGTATTGACATGAGAACAGGGTACAGAGTTTGTATGACAAATGAATTGTGATGTTTCTGTACCACTAGTGGCACCAAATGGAATTGCTGTCTGTCTGTTTGTGTCGCCCGAGTGGACTGAACAGCATTGACCAGTGTTGTGAGTTTGGGACAGAACTGAACAGTAGAGAATGAAAGCAGAGTTTAAAACCAGACTTTTTTTTTGCAGTTCTAGTGGTGCAGAAATGACACGTTTCACCTTTAAATATAGGGCTGAGTTTGGGCGTTTCCCCGGAGTCGAGGAGGGAGGAGTCAATGTGTTTGTAAAGTTCAGAACGGTCATTTGTGCTGTGTGCGTGGAATGTATTTCCACCTTGTTATTGTATTTGAAGTTTTAAAAGTCGGTGAGGAGTGTACTTATTAAACAGCGTTATGACAGCAGATCTCCTGAAGGGTAAGACTTAATTTGCTCAGGTGTGTGATTGGTAATGTATCATACATTCTCATGTGTGTTTGTGTGTGTGTGTGTGTGTGTGTGTGTGTGTGTGTGTGTGTGTGTGTGTGTGCGCGTTTGACCTCCCAGATTCATGTGCTGCTATAATTACTAGCGCCTGCAGTGTCTCATGGGTAGCGCATTAACACACACGAGTGGATGAATAAAAATCATAGTGCACATTCTCCTTTTCTCCCTTTTTCCTCCTCTCCTCTCCTCTCTACCCTTTTCACCCCCCTTTCCCTCTTTTCCTCTCTTTTTCTACTCTTCTTCTATTCTCTCTATACTCTTCTCTCCTTCCCTCCTCTCTTCATTTCTCCTCTTCCTCTCCTCTCCTCTCTTCTTTCTTCCTCTCCTCCTCCTCTATGTGTCTCTCTCTCTCTCCTCTCATTCTCCTGCAGGGTTTGATCTACACACACACACACACACACACACGCATAGGATATTCCCATCAGAGTTGAGTTTGATCCTCATTAATACTCAGCTCTGTTCTCCTTAGTATCAGGGCAGGTTCTCTCAGCATTAGCATTCCTCTGATCACTCTCTCTGTTCTCTCTGGTCTTCCCCTTGTTTTTCTGTTTTTTTTCGTACCCTCACTGAGATGAACAGATGATGTGAAGGCCTCTCTGTTGTTCTGCTTTAGTTCATTTCAGGTTATTTGTAGTATATCAGATCACTTTTATCTGTTTTGGTTGTTGTGATGGTATCCAGAATGTTTTTAATGGCTGGGTCATATATTGATTATTCACAACATGTTAAAGCAACTTTGCGAGAGTGTCCCTCGTACTTCTGTTTCCACCGGACAAGATTAAGTACGAGTCCATTTCAAGCAAGGAGACTCTAGTGCTAACAGAGTTCTTCTGTAAGTCACCTGTGTCATCAAGACCCGACGAAGCGATTAGCGAGTGCTGTAATCTGACTCTGTCAACCACTGGCCGGACTCGCATGTGTCAGGAGATGTGACAAACCTTAAACCCTAAATAATGAGGGCCACAATTATATGAGCTTCGACACTGTGTGTGTGTGTGTGTGTGTGTGTGTGTCCATGCACAATTGACACACGTATGGCCTATGAATTGATCTGGCTAATGTTTATCAGTCACTGTTGTTGTCAACAGTAGCGTGTGTGTTTACAGTCTGTGTGACCGTGAGAGACATGATATTTTTTGCAACAGGACAGAAGATCTGTGTGTGTATGTGTGGCTTTGTGTGGTGTATGAGGCCACAGATGTGCATAACAACATATATAATGACATAAACATGGTTTCCTGTGTTCTCGTAAATGAAATGGCTTAAAAACAGGCTTTGATTGCCAGAGGCTTTTAGTGATGTTAGGTTTACAGAAAGAGGATAGGAACTTTGGTCAGCTTAGTATAAAAAACATTACATCTATGGAGAGTCCCCACAAACCGTGTGTGTGTGTGTGTGTGTGCTAGTTCTGAAATATTGATGAGAAGGTAACAGAGCTGATCTGCTGCTGTATACTTTACAAGCTAAAGACACTTGAGGTATATTTCACCTTTGTTCTTCTCCTTCAGACCTCAAGACGGAGAAATTACGTTTAGAACTTCTGTTTGAAACTTTTTGGCCATTTGTAATACATGCGTCAATATGTGTTTTGTCTAACAGTTTATTATTGAGTCAGGTGAGGCCTCATTTGATTTGAAACTAAATGTTTTGACATGATCTATCAAGATGTTTTTATTAGAACACTAATTATAATATATGGAAAATGTCACAAAGATGCTTTCTCTAATGTGTGTGTGTGTGTGTACATGCATACATGTATAAATACATACACAAACTGTCAGTTCAGATTGCGCAGTATTGTTGTATATCTCTAAGCACTCCACCGTGGATCACCTCAGACGATTGGCCTTCTTCATTTATTATGTTAAATATGCTGTTTGTTTGCCTGAACTTTGGAATGCTATCAGATATGTTCAACAGGACTGGCTTGCTAAGCAAACTTGGCTGACAAACTTGTATGTTAATGCCAGTGTGATTAGTCAATCTTCAACAGGACTCATCACTGGGCTCATGAAGCAGGTTTTAATGCTGTATATATATATAACTTACAATACAGTCTTTATTGTTGTCTAATGATTCGTTTCCTACATATATATTTAAGCTTACAATAAATAAGCTTATTTCAAAACTGTAGTTTCTGCCAAAATACATCCGTTTAACTTAAGAGGTGCGATCTGAGCCCCTAGACTTCTGTTCTGTTCAGTTTTGTTGTACTTTAAGCACTAGAAGCACATACTAGGAATGTAACTGAAAAATAAGTTTAATTGGCATATTAGAATTTAGTTTTCTTAAATTGTGCCTGTCTGTAATGCAGGTCTGATATCTACAATGTCTGTGAGAAAAATGTACATACACATTAAGGTATTTGGCAGACGCTTGTATCCAGAGCGACTTAAAGTGTATACATTATTTCCAGTATGAAAATCGAACACAGCACCTTGACGCTGCTAACGCAATGAAATACCAGCTGAGCTACAGGAACATCTTTGGAAAATGTAAATGTTAAAACAAGTAATTACAATCGTATTTCAGAAACTCCTGGAGATCACTTGACCGTTGTATACTGGTTACTGTTATTTTCTTATTCAGAGAGATGCTAATGAAGGACTGTTGAATTATGGGTAATTAAATGTATCAGATAGTTTGAAAATCACAATTAAGTCGCTTCTACCAGCATCATTGGCACATTCTTTGAAGTAGCTATGTGTGCGTTCGTGTAGTAATTAACAAAGTTGATGATTAATTTATGAACGGAACCCTGTGTTACCAGGGCGATAAATGACAAATCGTATTATCAGCGTTCATATTTCTGATGGAACGCTAATACAACACGTCATTGTGTTCTTTATTTTGCTCTATAGATGCATTATGATTGAAGAAGATGATTGCGAAGTTTACTTGAAACGTGTTTTTCTTAACAGACGTGTTCGTACGATTCACTCTGAATGACACCAGACGGGCTATACAGTCTATAACACACCATCTGATCCCTTTTTTTATTTAATGAAATGTTTTTTTAACCTTGATTTACAATTCCACTGGTAGCACTGGAGACGAGCCTCAGCCGTCCGTGAAGCGAATCGTTTTTGGGGGCTGTTACGCTTTAATTGGGTGTAAATGAGCAGCGTCTTTGTCCCCATGTGGGGTGTGTTGGAGCCCTCAGGGTGTGGCAGTGGGGGCAGGGGCATATGGCACATCCCCCTTTCATAAACACACACACACACACACACACACACAGCAGAGGTCTGACATTTACCGATCCAGACATGAGCAGCTGTTCATTAGTTAATCCTCTCAGTGGCCCCATGCCACTACATGCACACACATATAATATTCCTCCATCTTCATCCATGTTACCACCTGAACCAGTTTCACAGGCCAGTCAGTGTGAACAATGCCGTTTATTCCCAATCTCTCTCTCTCTTCGGAGATCCACGTGAACCGTATATTATTTATTCACTCCGAAATGTGATTGGTTTGTGTTGCAAAATGTGATATAGCCGAAAAAAAACATCACAGTTAAATTGTGAGAAAGATGCAGCACAAGCTTTAAAGTGCAGTTCAAAAATGTCAAATAAATCTCTTTAGGTCTCGAATCGTGGACAGGAAATGAAAACGGAGCACATCTGTGACGCTTTGACCCCAAAAAACTCCCCGAATTGTTTCCACCCAGCGTATGAGTGATTTCTGAGGCATAATACTGCTTAATTTTTAAATACAGTCACAGTAACCGAAGATTTTTCACACATTACCTTCTGAATTATTGACGGCGCTGGAGAGATTCTGTTCAGAATGAAGCTACAGGCTCACAGCAGCTCATAGATGCTCGCGGTCTTGTGTTTGGGAATTCCATCATGTCACTCTCGCTCTCAGATTTACACATTGTTTGTCTCAGTGGCATTTGTGGTATTTCTATACTGTGTAGCAATAACATGTAGGGCCGGGATTCCCCAGCTGTAGCCGGTAAACAGGCGCAGACTTCAGCTTGGCACACACCTTCAGCTCTGTTAACGCTGAAAAAACCCTCTCGCGCACACACACGCACAGGCTCAGCTTTTCTTTTTCCTTCGGAAAGTGCGATCTGAGAGTCTGATTACTGATCTCGTGACCTCTAAACTTTGACCTGTCTGTATTTCTTTACAGGTACAAGAGAAGTGGAGATACATTGCGGTCGACGGTAGTCGCATCTTGAGTGGGAATTTCTCTGGAGGTAAATGAAGGGTTTAACCTTTTAGAGTTTAATGTGCTGTGTTATACACTAAAGCGAATGAAAACGTTCTTTATGTTTAAGTAATTTGAGGGAAGCCCAAAGAAAATAAAGTTTGATCAACAATAGCTTATTTGTGTCTGATTGTGTCTCCTGTGAGCCTGGATCGGATTAGCTTCTTCGTAGCTTCTGTAAATGTCTATGTTGTAAATTATATATACTGTACATGCTTTAAAAGTGGTCTGGTATGTAGTTTAGCAGGTTGTTGACCTGCTTTTATGTTTGCCCTGCATGTGCAGGTGTGTTTTCTTTACCCAGCATGCTTTGCAGTAGTACATACCGCAGGAAAGAAAAAGAGGCTTCGGCAAGTGGAAGTTTCCGTTGTTCTATATTTCTTTGTTGTGGTTAAGCTGAAACCGGGCGTATTTAGGTTTCATAACAACATATGTGGTGCTTGACCAGGTCATTTAGTTATACTAGTTAGTTATATTAAAGTCAATCACTATAGACACTATAGATTGACTAAAGAACACTATTACTGTTGTTTTGTTAGAGTGATGTCATAAACTGTGGGTTGTGATTAGAGCAGAATATGAACAGAGGAATTAAATGGAATTCTTAGTAATCTAAGAATTGGAATTCTTAGAATGATTCTAGTAATCTTTAGTGTGGTTTGTTATAATGAACTCTTTGGAGTGACGTGGCAGCTACAGTCGAACTCCTGGCACGTCAGCCAAACATTGTAACCCGCCGTTCAAAGTTCAGACAATGTTTACTGCCGACCCTTTGAAGCACAGCCAATGCTTACTGGACCGACGTTTGCGCCCACGCATGTGATTTTCATGTGATTTTGTCTTTTATTGTTCTTCAAAGTATGCAAAGACGTTTTGGCGAAAAATGCGTTGCGTATTAAACAGTTGAATAATTGAATGTATTCAATGAACGTGTGTATTATATAACATACTATGAAACAAAGCATATTTTATCTTCATTGCTAGGAAACAGTTGAACAACAGTAAAGCTACATATAGTATGTGTTCTTACAGTAAAAAACCTTTACGGTTGTAGTGCCGCATTAACGCAGCTCATGATATGTGTGTTTCACTGAAATCTGTATAAAATCTCTGATGTCAGATCATTTTATATTTTGTTTTGTTAGGATCTGACAGAGATACTGAGTCTAGATCAGTTCTGTGAGTCTCTAATAAGATATAGTTTGACATATCGCCTGTCTCTGTTAATTGTGTTACTTTAGCTATTCATAGTTTCATTTTATTGGACTGGTAATAACTGGGCCAAACATGCAGTTTAGAGAAGGGCATTATGGGATTTGTGTGTTTGTTTGCTTGGGCCTTAAATACAGTGTTAGGGGTCTGTTGACGTCAGTTTTGGACTTATTTGTCTGACTGTTGTTTAAAAGAGTTTTTTATTTGGCTTAAAATAGCACAAGGGCTAAATACACAACAGAATTAATTTACACGTACACACACACACACTCTGCTAGCGTCAAACATCTTTCCCTTGTCTTATCCACTTCCGCGTTCTGTGTGTGTGTGTGTGAGCTCAGGCTAGCTGCATCGTGTCTGCGTCATCCGGCCCCTTCATTCATGAAAAGCGTGACGTGTTCGGCTCCAGCGCATCTGACGCCCACTCAGCCGCTGCAGCTGTAGAGAGCAACATCTCTCTCTCTCTCTGCTGGAGGAGGATCTCGCATCGCAGCGCCGTCAGCTGTGAGTAATCCACTGCAGTGTGTTTGTTTCAGCTGCATGTTGCTGCGGTTTGTCTTCAGTGCTGTGTGTGCGTTTGTATTTATGTACACGCTGTGTTTAAATGCTCATGTGGTATTATCTGGCACGTTGGTGCCTGTTTAGGGTTGAAGATGACTAAGTCGCAGGCATGCGTGCTAGGTGCGCGTATGAGCTATATTTATCCCGTGTTTGATGCGACGGCTCTTCCCTTGCTGCCCTCTGCTGAAGGACAGAGAGAGCCAAAAAGGATCTGCCGTCCACCACACGCGCATGCACACGAGGCTTCATGCTCGCGGGCGACGTGCATTCATGCGTTTATAAAACTGTATAATGGCACAAGTTTTAAATGTGATGTTGCTTGGTGACCGTTAACAGTTAAACTGTACTACACGTTACCCTCATCTCGACTTGTTTGCGCCGCATCCCGGGTTGTGTTTCACATGACTGCATGTTTCGTTTGTCATTTTCACATGTAAATAATGTAACTCAGCTCTTCCGATCACAGGTCACAAACAGATACATGTATTGTAGTTTAGGGAGTCGGTGTATGAGAGCTCATCCATCTGTTACGCAGCCGAGATGCAGGAGAGCAGCTCGGTTGGTTGCGTCCGCTGCCACTAAGCATGTTTATATAACCTCACGCTGGCAGACAGAGGTTTAAACCAGGAGAGAGACGAAGAGAGAGAGAGACAGAGAGAGAGAACTAGAGCCACCGGGAACAGCTAATATAGAATCACAGACGAGCTTCTTTAGACGTTTGGAGCCTTTTCAGAATGTAAAACTGCTTGTGGTTTTGAAGTGTGTGTGTGTGTGTGTGTGTGAGGCTGTACAGCCTGCAGTGGCTAATGGAAATGCCAATGTGAAGTATTGATTATTTGACTGCTATAGAGGGAGGTTTTTAAAAGCATCGGGGGGGAGAGAAGAAAGCATGAAAGTGCCCCTAATCTTCAGCTGTGTCATATAGTATGCCTGTTTTCTCTGTGTCATTATAATGGTGTGTGTGTGTGTGTGTGCGTGCGTGCGTCTCCTGTAATATACATTTTCTGCCCGGGTTTTATTTCCTGCTGCGTGTGCTGTTAAAAGGGGAGGAAACTGATTGCTTGGAGGAGGCAGCTGGTCCAGTGTGGAACCTCTCCTCCGTTCCTCCTGTCCTCCGCCGCCTCCTCTCTTTCTTTCCTCTTCTCTCATTCTTTCTTCCCCTCCTATTATTCTCTCCTTCCCTTCTTATTCTTTCCTCTCCTCCTCATTCTCTCTGTTCTTTACTACTCCTCATGTGCTCTCCTGTCCTCCTCATGTCACTCTGAGATCTTTTCCCATCAGAACTGTGTCGATATCGCTGGAAGTCCGCTCGCGACTTTTCTTTCCGCTCACATCTCTCCTCCTTCTCTCATTCCCGTTCCTCCTCTCCCTGTTATTTTCTTCCCTCTGTTTGTCTGTAATTGTGACTAAACGTATTCAGATTCTGACTTGTGATTGGTGAATATCGGACTCATCATCTCATCTTGCGTTACTTGCGTGTGGGAAAGGACGTCATGATCGTGAGTCCTCAGAGCGTCACAGCCCCCGCGTTACAGTGGGATTCAGGGCCCTGCTGCTAGCCGTGACGTTGCTCCAGGAACGTGTGTGTCTCTTCGGTCTGTTTTTAAAAGGCACCAGAATCTCAGCTAGCATGACTCACTGGTGCTCCCACAAACCATCAGTCATATCTGCAGTGATTTACACTCGCTTCTCTGTGAATGAAGGCATACGTGTGTGTAGGAGAGAAGAGGTGGCATGGTTCCACCGGGTTTGATCTAGAACCGAATGACCTCCACCAGTTCACATCCAGATTTGCGGTATGACTACAGATAACATTAAACGGTACAAATGAACTGATGATTTTGGTATAGTTTACAGTTCAAAAGAATCACATCACTATATTGTGATGTATGACATGTCTGTGGTGTTCTGTGATACTCGTACCGTGCTAAAGGTCATAGTGACTCCAGCAGAGTCTCCGTCAGTCTGCAGGTTACTGAACACATGGACGAGAGCTTCTGTTTCATGTAAACGACAGCTTTAGAATTACAATCAAATAAACTCTGGCCATGTGTGTGTGTGTGTCATGTTCCTTCAATTGCTGCCCAAAAGTCATGGGTTCATACCCAGGGGAAGTACACACTAATAAGTGTATACTTCGCGCCATAAGTCGCTTTGGATAAACCCTCAGCCGTATATACAATTATTATAGCTTCAAGTTTTTTATTTTTGTGATAACTTGATGCCGCTCACTACATTAAACGTGCACATAATGAGCTCATGTGACAATGATGTGGTTTACTAGTGTTTCATATGTTTGTAAATAGCACTTTATACACTGTTTTGCATGCTATTTAAAATACATTAGATATTATTGGGTGCATACCGTGCCATTCTCTGCAGGCTATTAATATTTTATTCTGACTGTAGCTCTGAGACGTAAAATGTCGTCAGACCTCACAAAGAAAGCCATGAATGTCCAGTAAAGATTTCAGACTGAAAACCAGAAAACCATTTGGATCGCAGGACAAGCAGTATCGACTAAGTGGCGTCACAGTGTGTCTAAATGAAGAATATAGACTGAAATTTTATTGACTGAACCTCAGACGAAGGTGGAAAATCATATACGAATCAGTATTTTTGTCTTGTTTTTTTGGTGAAAACATCTAAATACCCTTTAAACAAGATTACTTTAGAACGGAAAACCCATGAGAGATTTTTTCTCTGGTTTTCAGAAAATATGCCTTGGAATAATTTTGTATTTTTTTTTACCCCTTCTGCAATGTTTCCAGCACAGGAGCAATCGAAATTTTCTAGAATTAAATGTGTAGAAGAAAACATTCTCTGAAGACATGTCTTGTATTATACAAGTTTGTTTATCAAGTAAATGTATCGTTTAGAATGTTTACTGGGAAACAAGACAAAACTGATTAAGAAAATTATTATTTCCAATAAAGGAAAAGGTCCTAGACTTAGTTAGAATGAAGATGTTGTTATATATGATAAAGATCTTGTTATATATGTGTGTGTGTGTTATATAAAGTAAACGTTATAGAGGAATCTCTTTATTTGTCTTCTGGCAGGAGTTGGGCTCTGTATGTCAGATGGACTGCAGACCCCATCAGGAGATTATTCCCCCTCTTTCTCCTGACAAGACGATGTGTTAATGATGTACAGTGTAAATCAGACTGATTCGGGCTGTTTAAACTGATCGTGTAACTTTCTGACACACTGAAGTACATTGCTTAAAGTTTTTGTAATTAAACCAGTAAAAAAGTGTTTAGCTAGTGTGTAAATCTGAACAACTGTCCCAACATCTACATTTACTCCTCCAACAAATTTCTAGGGGTTTTTCAGATGCTAATTGGTTGATAATTGGCTAAAAACCTTAACAACTCCATTATAATGATCAATGATGAAATAATTGCCATTGTCCTGAGGGATCATGAGACTCAGGTGCTGCTTGGCTGTACTTTGTGGTTTGCATTGTTCCCGTTGATTAATTGGTCACTCACATCTGCCAATCATGAGCTCTCAGCATGTGATTGGAGGGGAGGCGGGCAGGGGCCAGATCAGATTAATAGTGCTGTGGGCAGATGTGAGTGATGGAGACTAAATTGCCTCTTTGTTGTAGCAGCAGCAGCTGTTCTCAGTGTGTCCCTGACCCCGTAACACACACACAACCAGGAGTGCAGCTTTACCATGTTAAAATGTTAGTTTTAACAATGGTAAGGACTCAGTCACCTCAGACAAACCTCACAGAGGCAAAATGTTTTTGACCGCACAGCGAAACAGACGGTTCATTGGTTGGTGATATTTCTAGCATTTAGAAGTATGAGAATGCATGTTTATTTAACCATATATTGGGGACAAAAGAAAGCAAAACCTGAAAACTCTGAGCGCTCATTTGTAAAAACTTTACAATATATATACTAATAAATATAATAATTAATAAATAAAATATGTTTTACATGATATAATCAGCTTGTTTTGAAATGGTAAAAACAGAAAGTTATCAGTTAGAGTTAGAATGTGGGTTAGTTTACACTTAATACACAGCTAGTTATAAACAAACAGGAAGTTTATGTCCCCATTTAGATAAGTAATAACATTCAGTGTGTGTGTGTGTGTTTTCTAATGAAGCTCTACACGCTACATCATACATGTGATCTTTGTGTTTCTTTATCTTGATGGATGTTTTTTTCATGAGAGTTTACAGGGATTCGGGTCATTCTGCGTGTGGGGTGTTTGGCATCCGACTGGGGCTCAAAGCAGATTGTGATGCTCTTTGTGTCTTCAGGATTATTTACTCATGTCAGATGCAGGGTGGGGGTGGGTGTGCCTCTGTCATCCGTCGCCCGGAACCTGATCCGTCAGCCCCACCAGCTGCCCCCTACCCATTATGCTCTGATGCAGGGCCCCTGGAGGTGGGCGTTTGTGTAGCATTGTTTCCCGAATAATTCAGTTCCATATGGTTCCTGTGTCTATAGTAAAAGTGTTTTAGTACAGTGTGTGTTCCCTGTGGCCCAGATCAGCACTGAACCGCAGTACCGATGGTTCCGTACAGAACCAGAACAAAACGGCAGAACAGGCTCATGTGAAGCAAGACCCTAAAGCCCAATCTAAGGATTAAAGGATTATGTCTTGATAAATCTCTCATCTTTCTGAATGTCTGACTTCAGTTGTTTGTTTCAGTTGCATATATGTTTTTATTTTTTCAGATATTTTTTTCAGACATTTTCTCATCAGAAATCTGCATCTGCAATATGTTACTTTCAATACTTATAACAATTTATGAAACGGATAGTTCAAAGGCTTAATTCTGATTGGAGGAACCGTTTTGAAAAAGTCGTAGGTAAATATGTTCTGTCTGGCACACACACTTTATTTGCCCCCTAGATTCGATCGCTTGCTGAACTACAGGTTTGAGTCAAAATGAGCTGAGAACATGTTACATGTACTTTAAAAGTACTGTAAAAAAACTGTACTGTAAAAAAACACTACAAAACTGTAGTGAAGCTAACTAACGTTTCATAATATAATGTGTAGTCATTTTATCAGGCGTATCTACAGGCATACATATCATACCTGCATCACCCTACGTATTCATAGTTACGATGACCATTGGAAGTAGCTACAGTAGGTACAGTAGATGAAGTATTAGTTGGACAGGAAGTGCATCGGTGAAGCCCAGAGATCATTTATTGCAGCACTTCCATCCAAAACCATTAATAATTCACCACAGTTCAGATTCACTTCGCTTGGAACAGAATGTTTATGCTGAGGAATGAACAGAACCAGACCAGACCAGACCAAGCTGGATGTGGAAGATCTAGAAGGACCACTGATCTAGAAACAGATGAGATACAGAACAAGAGAGTGTGTATGTGGGTGTTGACTGTGTGTTTTTTGGATGGGCTTCTTTTTCCCCTTCAGACTGTAGTTCAGAGCTGGAGTGGAATTACACACACACACACACACACACACACGGGTTACTTGAGAAATGGCTCTCTGGTTTCTGCTGCACTCTCGGCTGTGCTTTGAGACACACATCTGCATTATTGATGCTGTTCTGCTGTAGCTCCATCACCACTCACCCACCTGTATCAGTTCACCACACATAAATACCCCACATCACCCACAAATACCCCATATTACTCCTTATAGTGTATACCCATCGTTAATACTCCTTGTTAATACCAGATGTATTTACTACTAGTAAATACCAACATAGCACAATAGTTAAGTTATTTTAGGTCTCTGGGGACTATGAATATGTCTCTGTTCGGGTTGTGAGGCAGTCGCGACTCTTGCACGAAGCGCGTTTACATTTTTCAATTTTAATTCTCACAACCATTGACAACGTCTGTGGTTTGTTCAAAATTGTTTCAAACATTTGTTTGAGTCAATCTCACAAAACATACGTCTGGATATGATGAGGTTATAAGACAATTAAAAATCTGGCAATTATTGCGATGTAAAAATATGATGTCGTCAGTTATGATGAGGAAAGATTAATTAAATATTTAAATTACTGTAATTTAAGTCTTAAAATCCTTACAATTAATTTCGAGTTGGACACGAGGAAGTTCTGACTAATTCTTTAAAAATGAGTTCATAAGAGTGATTCACTTGTGACGTAAACTAAATACTCTGATAATTTCCATATATGTGGTGTGTTTGAAAGATGATTCCATATAAAGACATGTGGACCTGTTTGGCAGGCTATGTGACTGTGTTTAGTAACTAAGAGTTACGGTGTGTTTGTTTGTTTGTTTATTTGTTTGATGATCAGTAGTGACTGAGAATACAGCAGCAGCTGTTTGTCATTTGTCAGTATGTTTCAGAAACACTCGCATTGTCTGCTTGTGAGATAATCACCCCTCCACTTGTTTTAACACAGTTTTTGTTTACGTCAGAAGTCTATGATACGGTACGTGTTGTTATAGGTTTTTCTATCTCTGTTTCTCTCTATTCGACTGTATATTACATCATATTTGTTCTGATTGGCTTTCATTGGTGCTTTAAGTGTGGATAGACAAAAATACTCTTTGCTGTGTTGCATTCCAGTTAAACACACAAACACAACAGCAAAGTGCAAGTAATACAGTAAACAGCGAGGCAGTAATCAAAATGATTTAATCGTGCTGCAGTGCATGCTGGGAAACATAAACGAAATATATGTATGTACATATATATATATATACACGTATGTAACGTATGTAATATATGATATGACATGATTTTGTTTGTGTTTTGCACTTCATGTCAGAAAATGGTGCAGATCCTGGTTTAGACTCTAATGCGACACGTTTTGGAGTTGGTCCTGGTCGTGGGCTTGCGTAACTACAGCAGCAGATTATAGGATATTCAGCCACTGTGTGTGTGTGTGTGTGTGTGTGTGTTTATTTATCTATGAGGGATCGTGGGTTGCTAGCAGTGTGGAGAGAGGCAGCGATCTGTGCCAGATGTTTAGAGCTTATAATACACATTCTGCTTTAATCTCACAGCAGCACTAAAATAGTTGACCAACGGAGGCCTGGATCACAGCAACAGCTTCCCGGAATCAGTTCTGTCGCTCTCTCGCTCTCTCTTTAAAGAGATAATCATCATTAATATATATGCCTCAGATCCGTCTCCTGCTGTGTACCGAATGAGATTTGAAATTACAGCGATTAACTGCTCCGGTCTTTGTTTAGCAGTCAGAGCTGTAATTGTTGTTTAAAACTTTACTTTTGTATGAAAGTTTAAATTTGTATTGAAAATGTAGATGACTGTTTCCAAAGCTGTTGAGCTGCCTATGTAGACAGCATTTTAAGGCATCGTTTATGGGCTTATTCCCAACATAAAAGCAGTTCCAAAGGTAGGCGTCATCATTGTATAAGATGCCTTTTATTGTGAATGTTGCTGACCACTTAGAATGCAGATGTCTACGTAGGCAGCGTAGGTTTTGGAATAGAGCCTAAATTTCCAAGAGGAGTAACATTAGATTGTCTTTTCACTGAGGCGATGAAACTTTTAGGGCGTGATGACTTGATCTGTCTCTCTGCTTGTCTCTCCTTTCCGCAGGTGTGTCCTAAACCCAAACAGAAGTCACCCCTGAAGACTCGTCACTCACTTCCTGTCAGTTGGGCATCAGCCCATGCACACGCACGGCACCATGGGTAGCTCCCCAGAGGTGCTGTCCTGGACTTCCTGTCCAAGCCTGCTGGTGGGGAAGCTCAAAGAGGAGCTCAAACTCACTGTGGTCGGGGACTCCATGAAGAAAACCAATAGCAACGTTTCTCCTCAAGCCCTGCCCCCTCCTCCTCACCCACCGCAGATCATCACAGACCTGGCTCCGCCCACTACGCTTCCGATGCCTCTGCAACAGTTGCAGCTCCCGTGCAGGGACGAGGAGCTGGGCGGCACCAGTCCTCCATGCACCGCCCTGAGCGAAGACTCCACCAGGGAACACGGACACTTCGAAAACAGCGTGCTGCAGCTGCAGGAGCACGAGGAGGCGGAGTCTCCCGGCTCCTGCGGTCAGGGGGGGTGTGGAAGTGGGGGGGAGGAGAAAAACGATGAGGGCGGGTGTCCGATGGACCACAGCGGGGACGACACGCACCACCATCCTCACGACGACATCAAACTGCACTTTCAAAGAGCCGGTAATGGAGGTTTCCTGGAGGGGCTGTTCGGATGTTTGAGGCCGGTGTGGAATATCATCGGAAAGACGTACTCGACCGAGTACAAACTGCAGCAGCAGGGTTAGTGTTGATTGTTTATGTTCGTTAAAATGGGCATTGCTCATTGGTTGCTTTGTCATTGCTCAGGAGGCCTAAGGAAGTTAACTAACTGCTTAATCGAGCTATTAACTTCAAGACATTAAGCTACTAACTTCAACTAACATTACGCTATTAGCTCCAATGTTTCCTCATTACTTTGGGCAGAAACTGTGTTTCTAAACATCAGATTTAGATCCTTGTTTTCTCGTCAATGCATCAGTTGACCGAGACAATCTAAAGATCTGCGTCAAGCCCGCCAGACACCAGCCAACCATGCGTGAAGTATTTATGCATCAACATGACATACCCTTAAATGACTCTGAGTGTAGAACTGCTGTTTTGAGGGGCTCTGTGTGTTTTAGCCGCTTGCTTATATCTGTCCAATTGTCAAAGGTTGAACGCACAGTATAACCAGACTGATTATATTCTGGTTTTGAGAGAGAGGCCATCAGATGACTGTTGAAAAAACAATGTTTTGGAAGCACATAGCTAGACTGTTCTAGATGTTTTGACTAGTTCATATTGGATCTTGTTCTGACCAAGAATCTCCAGCTTACACCATAATGTTTTAAGCAGAGATGTGGGAGGTGCCCTTCGAGGAGATCTCTGAACTTCAGTGGCTGGGCAGCGGAGCTCAAGGCGCGGTTTTCCTCGGGAAGTTTCATTCTGAGGAGGTCGCCATTAAGAAAGTCAGGGAGCAGAAGGAAACGGATATCAAGCACCTTCGCAAACTGAAGCACCCCAACATCATCAGCTTCAAGTGAGTACTGGAGTCATTTTCTGCTACTCTTACATCTGTTGTTTGAAGTATTCCTTTAACGCATTTAATCTAAAGGCAATGGCACGTAAGCTCAAGTTGGCATGTTTTGTGTTAGGGGTGTGTGCACTCAGGCCCCGTGTTACTGCATTATCATGGAGTACTGCGCCCAGGGGCAGCTCTACGAGGTTCTTCGGGCTGGACGCAAGATCTCGCCGCGGTTGCTGGTGGACTGGGCCTCAGGGATCGCCAGTGGCATGAACTACCTGCACCTCCACAAGATCATCCACAGAGACCTCAAATCACCAAAGTAAGAGTCCTACAGCTTTGCACGCATACATCAGAGGGTGTACAAATGGGGTATAAATGTACCAAAACAGACTTTACAACTTGAATCCCACATGAGGCAATTAACAGTGGGCGTAATACACACAAACACATATCTAACACTATCATTTCAAAACAAACATACAGACTGGATTTGTTGTTGATTTAGTTTTCTTCTGTCACCTGCAGTGTGTTAGTTACTCAGAATGACACGGTGAAGATCTCCGACTTTGGGACATCCAAAGAACTCAGTGACAAGAGTACAAAGATGTCATTTGCGGGCACGGTAGCCTGGATGGCACCTGAGGTGATCAGAAATGAGCCAGTGTCGGAGAAGGTCGACATCTGGTGAGTGGCAGATTCAGTCAGATTTAAAGAAAGAGGTCACAATCTGTAGAAAACGTTCTATGATTCATTTGTTCTTGAGAGATAAACGTTTCACCCTGTTTGTCCTGATTAAATGTTGTTTTACTCTTTCATTCTGATTGTAAAACCTGACTGAGGTAAAATAGCTTGTAAACTGTTTCATGTTGATTTTATTGGACATTTGACCGGTTTTCAAATACTTTGTTACCATGTGCAGTATATCTGTTCCTGTGTAATTTCAAACCGCTTCTTCATTAAATAGTGTGTTAGAAAAATGTGCCATCTTTCTTCCAAAATAAAGGAGATTTAGATTTTTTTAGTTCAATGCAGTGACCATCTATTTGTATTTGGGTGTTTGGTGGCACTGTTTGTTTGTTCTCCATCAGGGGTCTGCAGAGTTTAGCTCCAGCCTACGCCAACACAAGGCGGCTTGATGTTTCTAGCAGCCCCAAAGACCTTGATTAGCTGGTTCAGATGAATCCAGCTTAATTAGAGTTGGAGCTAAATTCTGCAGGTCTGTGGACCTCGCTGGAGACCTCTGCTCTGCAGGTACTGTGACACGGAGCTTCACACTGGTTTGTGCTGTGTGCAGGTCATTTGGGGTGGTGCTGTGGGAGCTCCTGACAGGTGAGATTCCTTATAAAGATGTGGATTCTTCTGCTATCATCTGGGGTGTGGGTAGTAACAGCCTCCATCTGCCCGTGCCCTCCACCTGCCCCGACGGCTTCAAAATCCTCATGAAACAGACCTGGTAGGAATCTTCTACAATATAACAGATGTTTATGCTGCTGTACCGAGTGGCTTGGATTGCTACGGAGGAATAACACAGTGTTGTTGTTTATGGATTAAAGCTACAGATAATTAAGGATCAAGAGATCGTGATTTGTTTATTACGTAACCGTGTGATCGTGTGTATTTTTAGATAATCCAATTAGTGACTTTAAAGACTACAAATACCAAACAAATAAATGTATCAGAAATCAGAATGAAGTATTCCACAGAGGCATGTAATGTATTATTTGGGGATAGATTGTAATGATCAGATTGAGATCAGATGGTGTTCTTGCACCTGCAGGCAGGGTAAACCACGCAACCGGCCATCCTTCAGGCAGATCCTGCTTCATCTGGACATCGCCGCAGCCGACGTGCTCGGAACCCCACAAGAGACCTACTTCAAATCTCAGGTGAGACCTCCTGCTGCTCCAGTCTCTGATAATGAAGAAGGACAACAGAGTTTCAGTAGAGTTGGAAATCAAGAGCTGGATTCTCAGCACAATGTCAAAACAAATGATATTTTACATGATCCTGAATAAACTGTGATGAGAGAGAAAGGCTAAGAGACAATAGTTAGGCAGTGTCTGTTGTGATGACCCCACTGGAAATATTATTAAAATTCCCCTTTGGAAAGGCAGACCTTCTCTGATGATGTCAGTCTGACAGCGTGGGCGGAGCCAGAGCCATTAATCACTCGCCTCAAATGGCTAGTCTACTGTAAGCTTTGAAATGCCTACTTTTCTAGAGCCAATCAATTACCAGTGAAAGAAACAAGCCACACCCCTCATTTTTCCATTTCACTCAGACATTCGCAACTTCCGGTTCGCACAGACTAGAATTAAAAGTAGAATTGGAAGCAATTCTAATTCTTGGGTTCCGTTCTTACGGTAGTTTGTGTTTGCGTGACAGACCGAATGGAGAGAGGAGGTAAAAAAACATTTCGAGAAGATAAAGAGTGAGGGAACCTGCATCCATCGACTGGACGAGGAGCTGATTCGCCGCAGAAGAGACGAGCTCAGGTCAGCAAGACGTGCAGCAGCACGCAAACATCTCATGCCGTATCAGAGCTTTGAATCATCTCACTGCTGATTCTCAGTATCAGCGCATGTATTCTGCTTTCAATATCACTCACGTAAATGAATTAAACTTGCACATGGCTGAAAGTCGCTGTTCTATAGCCACTCAAATGATCATTAAATCAACGTTATCTCTGTGTTGTTCTGTTTTTCAGACATGCTCTGGACATTCGAGAGCATTATGAGAGGAAATTGGAGAGAGCCAATAACCTGTACATGGAGCTAAGTGCCATCATGCTTCAGCTGGAGGTGCGAGAAAAAGAACTCCTTAAGTAAGTTCTCACACAGGATTCATTTACACTGTTTTCACACTCGCTTCTGAATCCAAATTTGATTCCATATTTATGTGTTTGCTTTAAAAATGTTCGGACAGCATTTCGATCTTCTAAAATAGTGAAAATGTTTTGTTAAAATGTATACACGGAATACAAGGCTATGAGTCTGTACTTATTTTACATTTACATTTATGCATTTGGCAGACGCTTTTATCTGAAGCAACTTACATTGTAATGTATTACAATTACAATGTAATTGTATGTAATGTAATACAATGTAATTACTTTGTCATTGTAACAAAGATTGTGCAAAACATTCTTAACTTAGCCTGCTAGCAATAGGATTAAATATCCAGTCAGTGTAAAAACTGCAGTTAAAATTCTAGTACATTCACCAGTGGAAGCACGTTGCATTGTGGGATACTGTATTCCATGCTGTGTGCTCTGTTGTATACTGCTCATTATGTTCGATGTAGGAGGTCAACGATACGGTTTTATGTTATAGTAAACGTAACCCCTGATTGTGCATGAAAGGCTGTAATGAGTGTGACCTTTGACCCCATCTGTGTCTGAAAACAGACGTCTCTCTGAAACGGACTCTCTGTAATTAAATCCAATCTGATTAAAGCTGAACCACGCTCGCTGTAATTCAGGCCAGAACTTCCATGACCCGGTTTTCAGACTGAATGAGCACAGATTCATTTTCATTCAGTGAAATTACTAGCAAAACATAATTTCAGATCTGATATTGTGCGGCTGTCTCTGCCTGCTGCGCTGTATCGTGGGTTTTAAACGGCTTTTTTATCACTCGTGTGTGTAGGAGAGAGCAGGCTGTGGAGAAAAAGTATCCTGGAACGTACAAACGCCATCTGGTCCGGCCCATCGTCCGGCCCAATGCTGTCGAGAAGCTCATTAAGAAAAAGAGTAACATGAGCCACAAGCCTGGGACGCAGCCACCTAAGAGGTAACCAATCAGTGTTCAGTGCGGTTAGCCAATCAGATTTAATAGACGTGCAGGGACACATTGTTATATATAATACGATAATCACAATCATTATTATAATACGATAATAATATAATTACATAATCATCGTATCTTTCAGCCACCAATATCAATATTACAGTATACCCGTAACAGCGTTTAACTTTATAATTGTTTATATAGTTATTTTGGTTTGTCTCATGTATTCCATTTATTTATTTTCATTTGCAACTTGACTTGCAATGGTATGCAAAACATAAAATTAATATTTATAAAATTTTATGAATATTATATTATAATATAAGTTTTATTTCTGTCGTGCTTTTCACACAGTACACATAGATTTACCACAGCTTTATGCAAAACCCACATTAATAAACCAAAACGATCCTTCTGTATCATTAATGTTATGGCAATAACATGGTTACTATTGCAATTTTTACTATAGCAATTATGGCGATTGTTCATTGCTATAGTAACATGGTTGGATAATGTGTAGTTAAAGACAGTGATATAATGTTCATGAAAGAGTATCTGTCATGAATTCTTTATAAGGTCGTTAATTTCATGCATGTGATCTCCTGCAGGCCGGATCTGCTGCGCTCCGATGGCATTCCCAGTGTTGAGCCTCTGTCTGCCCCGTCTCCGCTGTCAGGCAGCCCGAAAATGTGCACGCCTCCCGGAAAGAGCCGTTATCGCAGTAAACCGCGACATCGTCGGGTTAACAGCAAGGGCAGCCACAGCGAGTTCCCTGGTGCTCTGAAACCAAATATCGGCCCCTCAGAGGAGCAGCAGCCCCTACAAGAGCAAAGCTACCACCACCATCATCATCACCCGCCCCCAGAGGGCCCCCTCCTTCCAGTGCAGAACCGAGAGAATGCTGTGGCCAACTGCGCCAACAACCTGCGTTACTTCGGGCCCGCCGCTGCCCTCCGCAGCCCGCAGACCGACCACCTTCAACGAAGGCTTTCGGGCTCCAGCCCCGATCTGATCTCCACTGCGGTGGACGCCGATTCGCGCCACCGTAGGTCCTCCATTCCCCCCTCTGCGGGCTCCGGCCCGGGCCCCCTGTGTCCATGCTGCCAGGCGCATCCCTTCCCCGGCTGCATGCACTGCCAGGAGACGCCCGCGGCTCCGAGCCACCCAGAACTCCCACATTACTCGCTGCTGAGCACGTGCGAGGGGACGCCACCCACCGTCAAGCGAGCACTGGGACCGACCTCAGATGAAGACGCTCAAGGGAAAGCCGAGCGCCCGAATCAGGGATCTCCTCTGGGAAGCTCATCCAGCGGCCTGCTGACCACACTCAGACCCCTCAGGAATGTAAGTCTGAATATCTGGTGGATTATTCACGCGTGATTATTGTGTGAGAGTTTAATGTTGCTGGATTAACAGATGAACTGTTGCATGTTTCTGTCAGGCGGGAGACGACTCCTCTGAGGAAGAGGAGGGGGAGGTTGACAGTGAAGTGGAGTTTCCACGGAGACAGAGGTGAAGCTGCTTTGTGTATTTATCATTAATAATCAGACTATCTGCTGACTTACTTTTTGGACTTTAAAGCAGTGAAAGGTTTTAAAAGTCCTATGAATAGCAAAGATAAAGGTCTTATGTTGTCAGCAGAGTCTTCTCTGTTCATCATTAACCTTCTTTATTACTGTGGAAGATTTAAAAAATAAAGTTTTGCATAAATTAACCCGTAAATTGAATGACTTACTAGAATGTGACAGAATAGCAGCAGTGAATCTTCTCTCTGCAGGCCTCATCGCTGCATGAGCAGTTTTCAGTCGTACTCCACCTTCAGCTCGGAGAATCTCTCTGTGTCGGATGGTGAGGAGGGAAACACCAGCGATCACTCGCACAGCGGCCCGCTGGACCAGCTCAGCGCCAGCCAGGAGGAACATCTGGACGAGCTGCTGTCTCAAACACCTGAGATCCCCATCGATATCTCCATGCAGTCTGACGGGCTGTCTGATAAAGAGTGTGCCGTGCGGCGCGTCAAGACTCAGATCTCTCTGGGGAAACTGTGTTCTGATGAGCACAGCTATGAGGTAAATGCCTGTGCTCATTTCTCCATCCCTGTTAGTCGCCGTTGTATTTAATACATCCATTATTAAAAATGATCATCCGAACAATCAGTTCAGATTATCATTCTTCATTTCGATATTAAATTGAGTCTTTGAATCAATCATTTTTAGCATTTCATATAGTTAAATAAAGTGTTAAAAAATAAAAGTAAAAAGTATTTTAACAACTTCTAGATTATTCTGCTTTTAATAAGCAAACAGTTCTGTTAGTTTTACAGTATTTATTATTATATATATAAGTTTTACAAACGTATATATTAAAGAATGTCTGTTAGGGTCTTTAGGGAGAAAGGAATGTAGTAATAATTTGGTGAGCAGTGCAGTGTTTGGGTCCTTTAGTATCATTAAACTAAAATGGCAACTTCCTGTTTGTTTCTCTCCCAGAATCCATTGCATTTTGGAGATTCCGACTGTGATACCTCAGATGCAGAATGCTCTGACGCCACCATCAGGAACAAACAGCCCTGCGCACCCTCTTCCTGGTGAGCTCCAAACCCGCCTCCACGGTTGAGCCTCTGGAGAAATCCACGGCAATAATCAGAGCCTGCTAAGAACAGCCATGAGCCTTGGCCCATAGTATCCCCATCCCGGAACCAGCCCCTCCCATAATCCCCCTCTCTCTTTCATTCTCTCTCTCTGAGAAACCTCAGGCAGATTCCTCTGAAGTGAAAATGTAGCTAGTGTACCATGCATAAATTATTTTATTATGAGTTGGAGGAAACAAACAAATTCAGGAACTCAAGCAACCAAGAAATTGTACCAGAGCGCAGAGTATTAGCGAAGTGTTCCAACAACGACAAGCAACTCAATACAGGAATCCATTAGTATATTAGTAGATGGGTTAGTTTGTTAGTTAGTTAGGAATGATAGATGTGTTCTGCAAGAATGTGTGTATATATGTATGTAGGTACTGTGTGTGTCGGAACGTTTTTGGGTGTAGGACTAGGTGCGTAGCTAAAGGATCCATTCCATGATGGGACCACAGACAAATGGGACGTCTCAGATGAGTCCCTCTGGCAAAGACGTGCTACTTCCTGAGTTTACAGAAATGACACCCTACGCCCTACACGGGGGAAATCAGGGGAACTTTAGTTTGAGCACCAGCAGGAACTATAACCCTCCTCCTCCTCTCTTGTTCTTTGCATTTTGATTTTCTTCCAAAACATGGAATCTGTGGATATTTCCCAGCATACCTGCTTGGTCGGCATTTGACGAGCCAATCAGATCGCTGCTGCTGCTGCCGCCGGCCTCTACGGACAAACAGGAAGTGAGTGAGAAACCGTAACATCTGCTCCAGTAGAACAACATCTTGGATGAACAAATCAGTGTTTAAACCGGACTCAACCCGAGCAGCATTCCTCTCATCTCAGGACTCTGTTTGAGGAGCTGCTGCAGATGGCCAGAGGAAGAGAAGGACGATAAAGTTCCCTTGGCTTGTTTGTTTTGATTGTCCAAAAGTGTGACATCAACCCTAAATGGTTTTTTTTTCTTTTAGTCACATTTATCTTAACATGAAAACCAAGGATTAGACGTTCTGGAGATGCAGTGTCCCTTCACGTTGTCTCTCAGGAGAATTTCATTTCCTCAGACGATTCCTTTAAAGCGTTTTTTAATGTGTGTTGTTTGTTTCTGGTGGTGTTTGCGTGTGTATTGAACAGGTAATGGAGACACAGAAGCACAGATGTCGTTCGTTTTTGTTTGAGGGCCGCAGATGAATCAGCAATAACGCAGGTTTTGTGCTCAGGCTATTGAGAATCGTTTGCTCAGGTTGATTGTCCAGCAGGCTGGACAGATTTTCTGTCAGAAGCTGTAGTAAGACAAATGGGAAACAAACTCCTTTTAAAAAGACCTCTATTTTTACAGCCATGAGTTCATTATTTTTACACATTGAGGTTTTTCATTAGAAAAATGCAAGAGAGAAAAGAAACAGTGTGTTGTCGCTGGTTTTAATACTCAGGATAAATGCTTCTGAGTGCACACGAGTCTCCACTCAAACGTTCTGCTGTTTAGTTTCAGCTGTTGAAGTGAATCTGTCGTGATCTTTACGAATGCACACCGACCGTAAATCATAAACTTACGGTTGGCGATCAGTAACATCAGCCACATGCATGCTGTAAAATACTTGGAAGTGGCATAAATATAGGACAGAATCTCCTAAATGACCCTTTAATGTTTTTATCCACAAAAAACGCAAAGGTTAAAGCAGCCATTCGTAACTTCTTTTTTGTTAAAAATAAACAAAAATCAGTTATTGATCAAGTACATAACAGGTCAGTGATTGAAACGCTGTCCTTATCCCAATTCACAACGGTAAGTTTATAATGATTTGTAATTTGAGCTCTCGAGTCCGATTTCCCGGTAGCTTCATTGGAGTTCGACGTGCGTAATTAAAAGTACGTAAAGTAACCTGCAATTTTATGTTTCGAACAGAGTTGCCGGTAGAGCGGCAAAAGTTACGGATTGCAGCTTTAACGTATAACTATAGCAGCGTCTCGCGGTCATAAACTAAAAACATGGGTCAGTTTAACCAAGTTAAAACAGTTGAACCTTTCTGTTAACTATTTTGACAAAAGAAACGAGCAACCAGGGTTCTTATTATTGTCCTGACTGTAAATGTGTACTGTGTTTTAGTGTCATTTAACCCTTTCCTTTGCAAACATGTTTAGTTTCTGTGTAAAGGGACGCTGCATCCACCAGCCTGTCAATGTATAATGTTACCGTCATGTTTACTCAGTTTTTAGATGTAGATGTTACTAGTGGTAGATAAATTGCCTTGTTCATCAGGGCGTAAAGCAGCTCGACTTGTTGCTGAGCAGGAAACAGCCTGAGAAATTAACTCTGAATGGTATTAACCTTCATCTGCTTGCAGCTTATTAAAAATACGGAAAGCTTGCAAATAGTGTAATTCTGCAACGGCTTGCGAGTAATTCTGCAATTAAATTGCAGCACGATCAAATTTTAACTGCTGCAGTTCAGTTTGCAGCCAGTGAACAAAATAAAAAGCCTCTTGGAAACAAACTTAAAATCAACATGAAATTACAAAAGATTCTGTTTGTTTTCTTTTAACATATTACTGGTCTTTAAAACGTGTGTGTCTTTGTAATCTTCCATCAACATGCAATAACTTGCTTCGGTCTGAAACAATTGCGCAAGTAAAAACGGTTTGCAAACACGTTTCCTGTTGACGTGCAGCCATTATTACCGTATATTGTGTTTTTTTTTGTCATTTTCTTTCTGTAGAACAAAGCATTTAGTTTGATTTGCGTAGATGAAGTAAATGTTTTTAAACGTGTTCTGATCGTGACGAAGGCGAAGCGAATTCTGATGACCGATGAATGAAGCCTCATGTCTTTTTTTTTTTGGCCACAGCGCCGTTATAGATCTTGTAAAATATGATTTTAATTTAATTTAATGGACATTTTCTTTCTCGTTTGTAGCTGGTCTACATGATCATTCACTTAATTTATTTTGAAGCATTAGTAATACTGCTGTTCACTTCTGTTCTTCCTCCGTCTTGTATTTAATGTCTGTCTAATGAAGTATTACTGAAGAGCGATCGGTTATGAGTGATTTTGATGTTGTGGGTGATTTACGGTTGTGGTACGGTTAACCCGTAGATCAATGATTTCATTCCTGAAGTCTCTTCCTGAATGATCCGTCTGCTAATGAAACACAAAAGAGAGTTTAATTTTTTAAAGAAACTTCACTCAGATCTTTTATACAGTGATAGTTCACTGTGATCATGGCCATCAAGCTCTAGAAAGAACAAAACAAAACAGTCTACTCATTAGTGTACACTACTCAAGCTGTATATTCGAGGTCTATTGAAGTCAAACTGTAGCTTGTGTGAGCAACAGACCGGAAATTTAACTGTCTATCTGCTGAAGATATTCTTTTATTTTCTATTAATGAACAACAAAACATAGCTGTTCCTCACAAAGCTATTTTTTTGTCCTTTTTAGAGCTTGTTGGTATAAATCACCATCTACTTTTTATTGTTTAAAAAAGAGAAACTGATATTTTTCCTAATGTTATCTTTTGTGCTTCACAGAAGATCAAAATAATAGGAGGTTCAAGCAGAGCAAATAATAACTTAGTTTTTCACTTTTGAATCGTTACTTTAGGAGTTTGAAACGGGGTGCTGCATCTGTTCAGGCATCTGGACGTCTGTCCACATCCTCCTTCAGAAATGACACCTGATGGTTTCTGACAGGAGATTATTGCCTGATGTTTGGTCATTGTAATAAAGTCCCACACACACACACACACACATCTGTTTTGGGCTGCATAGATACGAGGGATTCAGCTTCAAAGTATATACTGTATGTTTTCATCTCTGTCCTATATTCACATTTACCTTTTTAATTGCTCTGTCATTTACTGCATATACAGGTATTTTAAGATGAACTATTTTTGTGCAGAAATGTCTTCATCTCTGGACTCATTTTTCTCTGGTTTGTTTGTTTCTCATGACCTGCTCCATTACTTCTACAAGAATGGTGTTAAAATCAACCAGTTCTGACGGTTTCCTGTAACAGTGTACAGTGCGACAGGAGTGATGTGTAAAATCAGAGCAGAACAACTGCATGGAATAAACGCTGATGTACTGTACCAAACTCACAGCCTCGATGCTTCATTTAACAAATAAGGGAAGTTTAAAATCACAATTAATAAGTGAAGGTCAGTGTTGATGTACTTCCTGTTAAACAGGAAGCTGGGATTAAATTACTTGCTGCTTGTTTTAGCACAATAGTGGCTGGCGGATTTATGAGGAGGAACATTATTATCCAGATTCTGTGAGTTAAGATGTGTCATTAGTATGTTATTTGGTTCATTAGCCTAGAAAAATAAGACATTTTAAATGCATATATCCACTAAATGTCCCAGTGTAGGAGTATACTAGCATATGCCTGCCTCAAAGCTAACAAAATTGTAATTGAGTATTAAGAATGTAAAGTATAGTTGTAATTCCCCTCCAGCTACAAATACACAGATTAACACCCTGGAAACAACTGGGAGGTACTTAAAGTCTTAAAACTGCGGAGGTCCTGCATACTAATGCTCTCAGGAATGATTGCGCACTTCAGACAGAAGTATACAGCACATTTCAGACAGAAGTATACAGCACATTTCAGACAGTACGGCGTTTCAAGCCTTCTGTTTGGAAACTGGGCGGGGACTGAAGCGCGCACCCGCGGCCGCGTCCTTCCGTCTTCCAGAAGGTCAATCGCTGCAACAGACACCGTGTAAACGATCTTCTCCGACGGAATCGTTTACCGTGCCGCTGTAACGTTATATCCGGATTTAGGGGAAACTCGAGGCCGTCGGCGTGATTTGCTGGAAGAGAGATCCGACACGAGCAGAATGAGTTCGGCGGGGTTAGAGAAGCTGCGGATGACGGGCGCGGGCAGAGCCATCGCCGTGCTGACCAGCGGAGGAGATGCGCAAGGTGACGCTGCATGTCCTGACGCAGGAGCCCGTACTGTACATACCGTATAACATGCAAACAAACAAAGATGCAGAATACGCCGCGTGCAGTATTATGATGTCATTGCATGTCATTACAAGTATTCAGAAAAATTATTCCGTTGATTTATTCAATCTTAAAAAACATGTTAATTCAATTGGCATGCTAGCGTTTCACATGTCGAATACAGACAGAAAAGGTTCACTGCGCAAACTCGTTTTAAAGTTTAAACATGTACAGAATGTTCTCTAATGCGTTGTTTATTATAACCATAAACTAACGTTACTAGAACGTTGCAGGGAACTTGTCATTTAATATGCTGTCACTATTGAACTGTGTTGAGCTCCACTGTTGCGTTATATTGGCGTTATTTTAAATAGCGTTATTGTTATGAAGCAAAATATAATTTATATTTATATGGTTGTTTGGTCGTATTCTCATATTACATATGGAATAATAATGAAACAAACAAATCATGAAAATAATTGTCGGTCATAAAATGATTAATATGCACAAAGTTCATTGCTACTGTGATATCTGTAATGTGATACGTGTGGTGATTGGTGTGTGTGATTATTATTCATGAAGTAATTAGACGAGTGTGTGTTGTAACCTTTGACCTCTCTCAGGTATGAATGCGGCTGTCCGGGCTGTAACCAGAATGGGTATATATGTTGGAGCAAATGTTTACCTGGTTTATGAGGTACGTTGTCAATATGTTTCACTGATATTTTGTAATATATAAATGATACAAACATTTTTGTGTTAATGTGGCAATAAAACTGCACAGGTAGTTTAACTTGTGATATGAGTGACATTGAATACTGTATGTGCTCAGTAATATGCTGTATTGATTTGATTTCAGGGTTATCAAGGGCTGGTGGACGGAGGAGATAATATAAAACTCGCCAACTGGCAAAGCGTCACCAATATAATTCAACTGGTAAGAACATTCATTTGATTTCAAAACAGAAGTTAGCCTTAATGCTGCATTTAGAATTAGCTATATTATAAAATAAAGCCCTCTCTATGTTTTGTTAAATACATTTTATAACTCCAAAACATTTCGCTTGTAAACACAGAAGTATAGTAATGCAATTCATGTTTTTTGTTGCTTTTAATGTGTAATCTAATGTCCTGAATACTGAGTTCAGTCAATCTCAGCTTAATTTGTTGCATCACCTACATCTCTCTAAATACACGCTTGTTTTTTTGTTGATGTTTTTTGATATTGATGAATTGCAACTTTTTCACCCATTTTTGCATCTTCTTTCGTGTCCTGTTGGTGCAGTGGAGGTGGTAAGATGTTCTGCATGAGCTGGAGTGCTTTTATTGTGTTTTGGAGAATTGCTGGGGGTCTGAACCTGGAGATCTTTAGCATACAGTGTATTGCTTACTGAATGTTCTTGTGAAACGTTCCAGCAATGGTTGTCCTAATAATATATATGCAATGATTTTGGCGCGAATTAAGCACGTATTAAATCTAGTCCTTTATTTGCTCTATCTGCTTGTCTAACATATACAGTAAATACGATGATGTCGTTAGTTTCATTTTCATTACTATGTAATTCATAACAGGTATGACTCAGTAAACCAACAGTAAAATCTAGCTGAGTAAAACTGAGACCCACTAACCAGTTCATATTTTCCCCTGAGCTGTGTATTGTGTATTAAAGTGTACTTAACCTAAAGGAAAAGTTCATTAAGAAATGAATCATTCCTAACCAGTATTCTGTTATTTTTTCCATTAAGAGAAAAGGAGAAATTTGGAAGAACATTCACTTGATGAGTCATATGAATGGTGTTATTTGTCCCTTTAGAGGTCGTGGGCACTATATTTTACCATGTTAAATGGTAAAAAATAACAGTAGACAGGTTTGGAATGAGGTTTGAGACTATGTAAAAAAACAGCAGATTTTTGGATGAGTATGTTGTTTTAACTCTGTTGCTCATACATCTGAGTGACACTGGAGAGTTGCAGAAGTGTGTTTGTGTGGATTGAATCTGTTTTGCATCTGAATGGTCGGCCTGCTGCGTGCTGAATTCTCACTGCTGTCTGTTCTGAGGCTCCACGTTTGATCCGGTACACAAGACTGTGAACGCTTGACTCAGTGAAGCTGTGATTTATGCATGCGCAGACTGTTTGAGCGCAACTCTGACATGCTTCTGTTGCAGCAGTTTGCTTATGTTTCTCTGTATAATGACAATGTCTCACATGCAGCAACAGATGTAGCGACTGTTAATGTGATGTATTGTTGTATTTGTGTGTGTTTTGCTCAGGGAGGGACGGTTATCGGCAGCGCCCGCTGTAAAGCTTTCACCATGCGCGAGGGTCGATTAGCAGCTGCGTTTAACCTGGTGAAACGTGGCATTTCGAATCTGTGTGTTTGTGGAGGAGACGGCAGCCTCACGGGAGCTAACATCTTCCGCTCTGAGTGGAGTGGACTGCTGGAGGAGCTGGTGAAGAAAGGTACAAAATCACAGACGCTTTAAACTGTCAGTCTGTCTTCTACCTTATGAGTCGCTGTCTGATTAAAGTGACGGCCCAGCTAACGGAGAACATTCCCAGAATGTTGACTAATGTTCTCTACAAGGTCTCTCAAAGTTATTAAAAAACATTCATGCAGTTACGTTAGTAGAATGTTTTTTCTTTATATATCATATATGTCAAAAACATTGTTAGTGGAACATTGTTAAACATTACGGAATTAAAACAGGTTGAATTATGTTTATATAACCAAGCAATAATGTTAATACAGCATCTAAAAACTGGACGTTTTGAACATTTTTAACCTTAGCTGTGAGTTTGTATGAACGAAAAAAGCAACAGTTTGTTTAGCCATTTCAAGGTAATACGTACATATTGTAAACAAGGATATAAATCAAATATATCCTTGTATGAAGATCAGCCACACATATTTTACATCTGGCTGTTATTCACAGGTCGGATCACCGAGGAAACAGCCAAGAAGCACGGCCATCTGAACATCGTGGGTCTGGTTGGCTCTATTGATAATGATTTCTGTGGTACAGACATGACCATCGGCGCTGACTCCGCCCTCAATCGCATCATAGAGATCATTGACGCCATCACCACCACGGCAACAAGGTAAGCGTCATCAATCATACCATATAAGGGCTGATTTTGTAGGGCAGCAGCTACCTCATTTCCTGTTGTGGTCAGTATTTTTCTAATAGGGTAAATCAGACTGACAGAGGTGATCTGCTCAGGCTCACACATTTAAACTCTATTAATTATAACGACTGGAAAATGACCAGAATGTCTGACAGGATGGAAATAAAAAGCTGAATTGAATTGTTAATCAGTGAGAGTTCTAGCTTATATCAGCATCAACATGAAGTTCTTTTTGATATATTCTTATTTTAATATTGCCATTCCAAATTCTGTAATTTATCGAACTGGATAAAAACAGGATGGAATGTTTTATAGCGAGACAAGCCAAGCAATACCACAAAACATCAGAAGGAATGGAATCTATTGCTGATGTTTACTGATGTTTGTATCGTTCACTTCCTGGAGGACGATGACATCAGACAGCTGGCTTGTGAAGGAATATTACGATTTAAGGAATGTAAGAGATCTTGAAGATACAGGAAAAACCTAAAAAATGATCAATAATTAAAACAGTATTCCCAAGAATGTTTTGTGTTTTGTTTAAAAGCATCTGGCGTGTGTTAATAAATTGACAGTTCAAAACATCCTTTTGATATTGTGATCAAAGAAAAATGAGTCCCTTCTTTAAAAACAGTGATTTTAATACTGCATCTGATATAATAAACATAAATGATGAAAACATCTGAAACTGTTCTACGTAGCAGGTCTGAGTCAGCCCTTTCTTACTGCTGAATGATGAAATATTTACGGTATTTGTTTTCTCATCGATTTCATTCATAAATCACTCAGTTCCACATGCAGTCACATGCAGTCGTGACTGTGGACACGTCAGGGGAGTTTCGTACACGCTGTAGACACTGAATTCATGCCTCGGCTTGTTCTGTCACTTTCAGAAGAGAAGGAATGTGCGTCACTCACTATTTTTGGCAGATGGTAATTTGAGAGCTGCACGTAGGCCGCATATACTGTTAACACTGTTTACAGTTAATCTATATTAGAATATATAATATCTGTATATTAGTCATTTAACTGCTCACTGTGTTGCTCTTTTTGTCCTCAGCCACCAGCGCACGTTTGTATTGGAGGTCATGGGTCGCCACTGTGGGTGAGTCGAACTGTATCTTCTGCTGTGTGTTTTCATTCAGTGTCTGTGAGAAAAACTGCTTTAGCAGGTCATGGGAAGGCGATGAACTTCAGCGTTCCCAAAATAACTGATGTTCTAACAACTGCCTTCTGAATACTCATGACACCCTAGCGACCACCAGGAACACATTAGCAACCACTCATGATACCCTGGCAACCACCCAGAACACTTTAGCAACTGCTCATGACACCCTAGCAACCACTCATAACACCCCAGCAACCACCCAGAACACAATTGCCTAACAACCACTTATGACACCCCGGCAACCACTCATGGCACACGTTTTTGTGTAGGTATCTGGCGCTGGTTTCAGCTCTGGCGTCTGGTGCTGATTGGCTGTTCATTCCTGAAGCTCCTCCAGAAGACGGATGGGAGGAACGCATGTGTGCTCGACTGGGAGAGGTGAGAAGACAACATGAAGATTCTTGGATGTTCTTGAACATATTTTTTGATGGTTAAGGAAGTCACACTCAGCGCACACACTATCAGTACAACACTCATGTGCAAACGTATCTAAATGTACTGCTTTAAAACATATCTGAATCAGCCGGACTAGATTGGGGTAAATCAACAACAAGTCAGGGTTACGGGTCTGTCCTCATACACTTGAAGTGTACACTTCATACAGTGCACACAGACTCACTGAGTGTTGTGTTCACACAGAGTCGTAGTAAAGGCTCCAGACTCAACGTCATCATCATTGCTGAAGGAGCAATCAGCAGAGGTGGAGAGCCCATCACCTCCAACTACATCAAAGATGTGAGTGAAGATCTTCAGCTGGGAACGTCATCAAATCTTTTAAACTCCTCATATGTCGCTGGTCTGTAGAGTGAATAACAAATGCAGCACCCAATACCATTATAAACGTGCTTGAATTAATTTTCCATTAATGAGTTTGGTTGCTGTGGCAACGGTAATTGATTTTAAATGTTATTAAAGGTTGTAAATGTTATGTAGCTAATTCAGTGTCAGAATTAGTGTCATCACAGAAGCAAGGCTATTGTTTTTAATGTAGCATTAAATACACTGGCAGTAACTGTTGTATGTACATTCATGTAGCTGGTCGTGTCGAGATTGGGCTACGACACACGAGTGACTGTTCTGGGTCACGTCCAGAGAGGTGGAACTCCTTCAGCCTTTGACAGAGTTCTGGTAAACACATCACTTCACTGAAACTCTCAGAACTGTTTTGGTTACGTAAATGTAATTTAGCATTTTACGGCTATCATCAGTAACAATCTTCACACAGATAGGAATAAAAGATGCTAATAAAGGTTGTGACTTTATTTCAATACTTTGTTTTAATGTCTTGATGTTTAGAGCAGTAAGATGGGCGTCGAGGCGGTGGTGGCCCTGCTGGAGGCGGAGCCAAACACTCCTGCCTGTGTGATTGGTCAGTCGGGTAACCAGGCGGTGCGGCTGCCACTGATGGAGGCAGTTGAGATGGTAACAGTCACTGAGAACTGTTGTGTCAAAGATTTCCTGCACTTAAAGGATTAACAGTCATCAAATGATTGAAATCCTTCCGCTGGGAATCATATTCTAATTATATTCTGTATATTCCATTATATCTAATTATATTCAATATCCTATATTCTTATTGTATTCTATATTCTTATTCTTGTGATTTATTCTTGCGAAGAATGAATATACTAAATCTATAGTAACTCTACAGTAGAATCTATAGTAGAATCCCATAGTATAGTACAGCATAGTGTAGTATAGTATAGTACAGCATAGTGTAGTATAGTATAGTACAGTATAGTATAGTATAGTAGAGCATAGCATAACATAATATAGTATAGCATAGCATAGCATAGCATAATATAGTATAGCATGGCGTAGTATAGTATAGTACAGTATAGCATAGCGTAGTTTAGCATAGCATCATTTAGTATAGTATAGTTGAAACATGTGCTTTCTAATATTCTTATTTAATACTCCTCTGTTTCCTCTTGTTTTAAATCATTTTTATATTAAAGAATAATTGTTATGCTCTTTCTTGAAGACTAAAGAGGTGCAGAGGGCCATGAATGAAAAACG
>JAZGTI010000930.1:0-51647 GCA_036877585.1 Botia kubotai | reverse complement strand
GCCAGCAGTGAAAATCTTGGGCTGTGGACAATGTGAAACATGTATTGTTCTCTGATGAGTCCACCTTCACTGTCTTTCCCACATCTGGGAGAGTTGTGGAGAAGCCCCAAAAAAGCATACCACACAGACTGTTGCATGCCCAGAGTGAAGCACGGGGGTGGATCAGTGATGGTTTGGGCTGCAATATCATGGCATTCCCTAGGCCCAATACTTGTGCTAGATGGGCACGTCACTGCCAAGGACTACCGAACCATTCTGGAGGACCATGTTCACCCAATGGTTCAAACATTGTATCCTGAAGGCGGTGCCGTGTATCAGGATGATAATGCACCAATACACACAGCAAGACTGGTGACAGAGTGGTTTGATAAACACAAAAGTGAAGTTGAACATCTCCCATGGCCTGCACAGTCACCAAATCTTAATATTATTGAGCCACTTTGGGGTGTTTTGGAGGAGCGTGTCAGGAAACGTTTTCCTCCACCAGCATCACGTAGTGACCTGGCCACTATTCTGCAAGAAGAATGGTTTAAAATCCCTCTGGCCAATGTGCAGGGCTTGTATCTGTCATTCCCAAGACAAATTGATGCTGTATTGGCCGCAAAAGGAGGCCCTACACCATACTAATAGATTATTGTGGTCTAAAACCAGGCGTTTCAGTTTCATTGTCCAACCCCTGTATATATATAATAATAATTATTATATAATAATAATTATAAAAATATTTATAATAATAAATATTTACTAACCTGTATAGATGTGTTTAGCCAGTACGTGTGGACGCGGTTGCTAAAGAATAAAAGTGGGCCAGAAGTTACTAAGGCGTTTGAATCCATACTCGATAAAGGGCGCTGTCCGCAAAAATTGCAGACGGATCGTGGAAAGTTTTTTTAACAAGCGTTTTCAAGATTTGATAAAGAAGCATGATATTTATTATTTTGCGGCATTGGCCAATTTGAAAGCGAGCGTCGTCAAGCGATTCAACAGAACTTTGAAAAGCAGAATGTGGAGGTTTTTAACGGCTACTAATTTTAGACGATACCTAGATGCTTTACAAGATATCACTCTAGAATATAACACTATCAATATCATCATAACATCATAACAATATCATCGTAGTATTAAAATGCGTCCGATAGACGTCAACAAAGAAAACCAAGCTATGGTGTTTCAAAATCTGTACGCCGGCATTGAAAAGAAGCCGTAGTTTAAATTCAAAGTCGGAGACGTCGTGCGGATTTCAAAAGTGAGAGGCCCGTTTGCCAAAGGTTATGAGCAGAACTACACAGAAGAATTTTTCACTATGCTCACTTCACAGTGAGCAAAGACAAGGCGTTTATGGTGGAAGAGATTTTGGAGGAGAAAAAGCAGGGTTGTAATATGCTAGTTTTAGTAAAATGGTTAGGGTGGCCTTCAAAATGTAATAGTTATGTAGACAAAAAAGCTCTGGTCGACTTGCAGCGGCTTTAAATTGTTCTCGCGAGCATCGCAACGGCATTTGAGCCAAAGGCTATCATGGACCACGGTTTCTACGTCACGCTACGCATATCCCAAAAATTTCTTTATACTGGCGGGGGCTCGTGTTTCGAATCAAGAAAATTTGATTCTAGGAACTCTGCCAAAATCTATCATTCTGAGTATGCTGGATAATGACGCATTTACCAGATAAAAAAAAACTTTCGTTTTCAAACATTACGACTTAGAGTTCCTAGCAATTTACGTAGACGGTCAGCAATTTTCCTCCAAACCTCTGCAACCAAATTTGCGGACAGGATCGGCGGTACCCAAATATTACCAAATGGTGATGTCGACCGGAAGACATCTGAGAAACCAGCCCCTGGCTACCAATACAGACGAATTGCTCAACAGATACGCACTGTACGCATTTAACCTCACGCCCAACAAAGAGTGCGGGCAACATGTATCATCAAGTCTGGAAATATCAGGCTAGAAGCGCGTTCCAAAAGTCTTCTACCTCATAATATTAACCTCATTGTTTACGCTGTTTTGATAGCGTTATCGAGGTGTTGAACCGTAGACAGGTCCTGGTCGATATTAGAGCGATCAACTACCCGAAGAACCGTTAAGGGTCTTACCGTTCATGGCTGTGATCAACACTCATCCTTCAGATTTGCCAGGTGAACATTGGCTGGCCGTTTACTTGACCAAAGAGGGTACCGGATGTTTTTTCAACAGTTTTGGCAACCCTCCCGATGACGAACGGTTTCCATACACCATGAAAAACTTTCTACTAACCAATGCCGCTAACGCCGTATATTCGGACAAGTGCGTTCAGGATTTTACAGCGGATGTATGCTGACAACATTGCATGTTCGAAGCTATAACAACATGATGAAACTGTATAACGACAATTATATTAAAAATGATAGAATGGTTTTGCTGTGGTTGGTTTTAGAATGTGAAAAGATTACGCTCTAATGCTTCTAATGTGTGCAGACGTGTGTCTCTTTTGGCTGCGTGTCAAATTTGTTTGAATAAATAAAGACTTTTGAAACCGATAACTTTTTATCGCATTTTATTTTTTACAATGCAAACATCCATCATCAAAATTCAAACCACTGCCTCCAATCAATAGTAGGCGATTTAAACATCGGTTCAAAAGCGGTCAAGCGTTATTAATAGCCCTCTGAGCGCGGTTGTGACTGATCTTTCTGGGGTGAAAAAGATCGGCAAGTCAGGCGAATCACCTCTTTTTGTAATACTCTTGAATGGACACCTCTTTGTCGACGTCTGTAATGATGTTTGACGGGTAACCGGGCGCTTGTTGCTTCAATCGCAAAAACGTTTTTACGTATTCGCAAAACAACTTATCCGAACGTTGCAGAAAGTGCCAAACTTCGTCGATCCGCTCGACCTCATACCCTTTCTCGATTGCTTGTAAAAGCTCGATACTGACCCAGCAACCCGAGAGTCTCCTCATCCATGTGAAGACAACTTGCTGTTTGATTTTGCTTTTGCACGCATGTGCGACATAAAGGGAACATGAGTTTACCACCGCATCTGTAAGGGAGTACGGGGTGTAGTCATTTACCGTGAGCCGTAATAATTCTCAATCGGTTCAAAGTCACTGAAAATAATTTCGGTGTGGCCGATAGGGTGGGTTTTCCTGGCCTGACTGACTTATTTTTTCACCATCAACTGTTTTGTGATAGAGTTTATAGGCATTCGTTCAACCTCCAAAGAGCGCGTCCCTAGGTCTCAGTCTCTCGGGAGCCTGATAGGTACTCATAAATTCTACCACAGAGGGAACTCTTTGTTTCATTTTGTTCCATTCGCACTCCCACTCCCATTTTTTAAACCGTACGCGTTCTGCAGAATATCCACCTTATCGTCAAACTTTTTTCTAAGAAAGGGGCACTTTCTTGCTGTAGGGCACGGTAAACATGGGGTGCGTCTGGTGTGGTTCGAAACAGCACTCGTGACCGTGATGTAAACAACCATTAAATTCCAGGCCGTACCTCACCTCATCCTGTTCGTAGTACCCGTCTAAAAAGTAATTACCCACTGATACTTCGCCGTGGTTCATCACGTGGTAAATGTCGACGTTTTGAGTCTTTTTGATGTATTCGAGCCATTCGATGCATACGTTTGAGTATGACTTGCTCTTTTGCATGTACGCATTATTATGGGTCAGCACCAGCGTGTCCTCTTTGAGATAATGTGTTTTAAAGACCCCCATGCAGCAACTCGCGAGCGTGGTAAAGCTGAACGGATTTAGCTTGGTACACTCTATGAATGCCTTGTGGTATTTCATACAGGCCTCGCGTAATAATATGAAGTCGTACCAGTGCAACTCTTTCTTAAAGTCAGACACTTTATTCGTAACGGTGCTGTACCACGCGTCGAACTTTGCTTGGTTTTTATCGGACATGTCGTCGTATAAATTTTTGTCCGGGTAGGGCCCTATGTAGGCCCCTTTTTTACCCTATTGAAATGATGTGGAAAGTACCATTTGCCTTTTGAGTTCAAGTTTAACGGCTCTGTCATCTTAGACAGAGCCATCGGGATAAACGAGTACAAGTAACTGATGATATATTGCTGGTCAAATGCTTCATTGTACATGAAAATTAATTTGCACCCTTGCATGATGACCTCCACAGCAATCTTTGCAAAACTACTCTAAAATTAGAAACGAGTCGAATTTGGACATGTAATGGGCTATAAAATAATAGCCTTCATAGCAGGGTTTTCTGAATCGCGTGAACAGTCGGGCTACGCACTGCGGGCCGTGTGATACAAAATTTGTACCTTTAAAAGTAATTGCGCAGACAAAATTAGCTATGTGTTTACCGGCTTCATAGCGGGTTTTTAAAATCGTAGAATGTGTACTTATTATTAGGCTCCATGGGCTCTATGGGTTGAATAAAACACTCGTGCACCCCCTCAACCGACAGATCTTCGCGACAATAAAAGCACCGCAGGGGTGCATTTGTGATCAGAGTTAGGGTTGCGGGTCAAAGCACACGTTACAGACTAGTTTACAATGCTGGTGTCTGACGTTGCTGTAACCGTTATAGCAGTGCGTATACATGTAGCTACTACCAATGAACTTGTTCAGATTGGGAATCTTGTAATAGTGTTCGTCCTGTAAATAGAGATGTGCTGTTTTAGGATGATATTCCTCATGGTTCGTGTACGTTTCCAACGCTCCAGAGCTCAAACTGGAGCTCAAAAAATGACTATTTTGAATCCTAGCAGATTTTTAAATGCGCCAGTGTCATGAAGACCGATATTGTCTTGGATCTTTCCCAGCGTTATTGTGGATAACCATAGCCCAGCTTCCAGACGGTTCTCGGGTAGTTGCGGCTCGAGAAAATGTGCGGGACGTATAGAAAAGCACAAATTATTTGCGGCGTTCATGGGGCAAAATAAGCTCATCTTTTTTGTTTTGATTGATTGAGTTTACGACGGCCCCCTCCTTGTCTGTTCATAGCCATGTTAGCGCTGATCCCAATCGTATTGTCGGGCTATAACAGGCTATTGTCGCTCTGTAAAATCTTTTCAATTTGAACGGTAAATACGTTAACGTTGTAATTAGTCCCCTGCAAATAAAACAGCATTGACATCTGATTTAAGACCGACGCCTCTTAGGGTCAAATTGATTATTTGTATATACCGTCATCCCCGAATTGTCAGAGCAACACTATTTCATTCATGGTATCGTGCAGACAGATATGATACGTGGCCAAATCTGTAGAGCCTATCTGTCTCAGATTCAGATTTAACGAGGCCTCGTTAAAACACGATAAACATTTACCGTACCATCGTTACATAACAAAACATGTCGATGGCGTTCAGGGGTCAGGGGGCAAAAGAGCTTGTCGAACACACTCGTTGTTTAAGGCACCACAGCATTGAGCATTAACAGTCTTTATGAATTAAAACGTTTTGTAATCAATATTATGACTTTTTTCTATAGTTGCTTCTAAATTAGAAGCGTGTTATGTCTACATATTTAACAGTTCTTGTAATCTGTAACATGCATGATATGGGGTTTCAGTGTGCATTCTGATAGCATGTACCAACGCGTATATATTTTCAGGTAGGATAATGTGATATTTACGTTACATTGTTTATAAAAGTAACACATACATAAACTGTAAAAAGAAAGAATCATAGCTATACCATAAAAGAGTAATTCATACAAAGAATACAAAAAAAGCATTTAGCTGAGAGGCTGTCCAGTTTGCCATATCGTCATTGGCTTCAAAACGTGCTTCCATATAAAAAACTTTACTTAAAAGTAAATCGCATACACACAGTTTTTTAATAACATTTAATAGATCGAACAGATAACTAACCATCATATACTTCATCAACATGATCGTTCAGTTCGCGATGATGCGTATCAATATCCGGGTCGTTTGAATCATCAGCCTGTCAGGTCAATAACATCTACAGATGATAGAGCGGTCAGAATATTAGATTAATCATGAAAGTTAAATCAACTTGTTACGCTGATCAGAAAGGCGTTTACCGTTCCCACCAACAGGTACGGGCGATTCTCTCTGGCTAGATGTCAAACAATGTTTAACCCGGATGGTCGAGCGAAGGTCTGGACCGATGCCAACTTCTTTTTATCTGATGCGTCCGGGGGGACTGAGCATCTAAAGAATTTCAGGGGTATGCTTCCCCCCGCACGATTTAGACACGCTCACACACTTAGCGCTTCAGCGAAACACACTTAGAGTTTCAGCTAAAGCTTCACCCTATGACAGCTGTTACGAGGCCCAAGAGGATGTAAACACGCTTTAGACATCACACTTAGCGGATGCTAAAGTTTCGCCATATGCCGCTGTCCATAAAAAAAAAACACCTGTTACAAACTACAATATATCCACTCTATTTATCCGCACACATTATAATTTTTTTCATATCAAACATATTTATACCATTTAAAAAATATGACAGCTGTTACGAGGCCCATGAGGATGTAAACATGATTTAGACACCTTCACACAGCGGAGGCTAAAGTTTCACCATATGCCCGCTGTCCATCAAGAAAGAGACAGCTGTTACAAACTCTATCCACTCTATTTATCTGTATATTAAAAATATCCCATTTAAAAAAAACACTTCTGGGTTTAATCTAGGGAATGGTCAAGGTCAACCCAAGGTCAGTTGACCCCCCACCCCCGAAAAAGGGGGAGGGGAAGGTCAGAGGTCAAACATATTAATCATTTGACATAAAGTGCCGTATATTAACTACTAATGGGGACAAAAAACATAAAAGTTTTATGAAAGTTCTCCTTACAACCATAAAGCTACACATCTGTTTTGAGTCTTGTCTTTCATCACATTAAAGCTTATATGGTTTCAGAAGGCTTGGAACATGTACGCAAGTTGTATGGATTACTGTTCTGTCATTTTGAAATTTGACAGGTCCAGTCCCCTTTCACTTTCAACATGTGCAAAAGAGTGTCCAGAATATTTTTTAAAAATGTACCATATGTTTCACTGATGAAAAAAAGTCATACAGGTTTGGAACAACATATGAGTGTATGATGAGAGAATTTTCATATTAAGGGTAGCCTGTTTGTTAAAATGAAAAACAGATCCATTCCACTTTTACTACCCTGGGTCAGATGAAAATAAACATTGGAGCAGACCAAATTGCTAGTTAATGATTGGTTGTTAAATGTTTAAAAAGCCTTTATAAAAATTATAATAATATTTAAATGTGTATTGAAACTGTCGACAACCAAGAATGGTCAATGGGGAGAGGGGACTAAATGATCTGGGTGCATTATGGATCAGCAGCGAGAGGGGAGATGGGTCCCCTCCGTCAAAGCGTTTAGTTGTTTCATATTCATCCGTCTGATTGAAGCTTGAATGTGTGCTACATTTCAATTGGCATCAGGCCCCCTCTGGAGTGCTGGAGATATCTAATGCCTTGCCAATAATATGCACATAATAAAAAGATGTGGGTGAAGGTTAGAGTCATGACTTCAAAATGTCTTCTGTTCTGTTTGTCAGGCTCGTCAGGCATACAATATTTCAACTGCCGCCCCAGCGAGCGCAGGTATTGACCTTAAAAACACTTTCAGAGGGTTTTATTTTAAAGAAACCTTTGTAAAAGCCATAGAGGTGCGACAGGGACAGTTTATGCATGCTTTGACTGTTTGACGTTAAAACTTCTCTGTTATGAAGCATGCTTTGTCAGTAGGAATGTTCACAGGAAGCTGGTACGGTTAATCATGGGCCATATTGGGCCGTAGCATGGTGTCACTTATCTCTGCAACCGTAGCATTCACCTAAAGTGCAGGGTGCATGAGGAGCCACTGATTCTTGCTTAATGGCAGGCTGTGGCGTTGCTATCTGCCGATCAAAATCCGTCCATCTGTCCAGTTTGGACTGGACGTCCATCGAGCCTCTGGCACACACCTGTTAATTAGGTTCTCACAGAACAGAAAGCAGGATTTGGGAGAACAGAGAAAGGTGCAAGGAAATAGGAGGCATATCTGTTCCAACTCATCTCATCTGAGTCGCTGTGGAATAAAAATCCTCATGAAAACCTTTTGACTCTCTGTGTTTGCATGGAATGCCAGCATTGAAGTGTGCAAAAAGTTGGCACTTTACAAGTGGAAGCAACAGTTTCTCTGCAGTGCTTTTGTTGCTTTTGTTGTTGTTACAATAAATACAATTTAACAGTCCTAGGACTTATTTACAGATTAGTTCAAGTCATATGTATCCTATACATGTTACAGGTTTCAAATAACGCAAATGTTTTTGGTGCAGACCTGAAATTCAGTGACGCCAGGATCAGTTGCCATCAAAGCCATTTTCTGAACTGGGTTGCCTACTTTAAAAAACTCAATCTGCTTGATAACAGGCGGACTTGCGTACAGTTGATGTCAACTGCAGCGTAGTTTCCAGTCAGTATGAAAGCTGCCCAGCCTAATATACGTAAATGTACCACTGTGGATGATGCAATAATTGTATTTTTAAGGCTGGCAGATGCCAGTAACAGAAGCATGAAGAAACAAATTAAAGTGAACAGCATGTTTAATTTGACACTTTCGCCAACTGGGTCGTTACCTAGCTACAGTAATAAACAGATGCCACAAGTACTTACCTTGGTACTCGCATGATGTAATTGCAGTTGATAATGTAATGTGAAGTAAGACCTTTGGGCGCCATTATATCAAGTGTGAAAAGAGATCTAGTACATATACACACTGGACCTAACATTGCATCTTGTTGTTGTACCACCAAAATGGACTTCAAATTTAGCAAAGTTTAATGTTTTGATAGATGTCAGGTATATTTAGTCTCGCATTGCAGGGCCTTTTACTATCAGCATGAAATCTATGCAAAAACCTTATAAAGTTTTGCAGAAGGAGTGACTAGTTCTTTGGGAGTGCTCATTGTAGCGGCATGGTGCTCCACAACTTACTGTATAAAAAACAGATCATGTATAAATTCCTGACTTCAGGAAATTGCCAGTTAATCCTGAATTGATTTCAGACAGCGCTTGCCATTTTTGTGCACAATATGCATCAGACAGTTCATGAACAGTGGGTGAGCTCTTTGAGGCTTAGACTCTGTATACGTAACATTGAGGAGACGTTTGCATATTTAGACTGCTGTAGCATTTTGAAGTGTGAAAGATCTGCCCCTTCAAAACAACTCCTAATACTGGTGTGGCATAATTCACTTAGAGCATTAAATTTAGCACTTGAGGTGCAATGAAGCCCTTCTGATTGATAGACATGTTCGTTGTTAGAAGGTCTTGACTGTAGCCTGTGGGTGAAGACATATAATCCCAGAGTTATCTGAAAGGTCAACTTGCCATTTAATCAAACATCTGACTGTTGAGGCCATGTCTGTCAGAGATACGTGACCTTCAGCTCTCCCAACGTTTAAAAATCAGCTGTAACCTCCTTAAATACTGTCACATCACCCACATGTTCTGCTGTTATCCGGAGCGAGATCACTCACCTCTGGCTTTTGCACTCTTTGTCTTTATCTCTTTAATGTGTGCTAGGTCTTGAGCCAGCTCTGTTGCTGATGTTTCCTGACAGACGCGTACCGATGATCTCACACGGACACTCTTTATAGCAAAGTCCTGTTTAGCTGTCAATTAGTTTTTACTCAGTAGCAGGAAATCCAGTCATCTTTTAGGCCCAAACCAAAATGACACATTTCCATTAGGACTGCTAGAGTTTGATGCGGCTCATTAGTTCTTCATAGGCTATTGCGTATAGTGGCACTGTTTCTCGATGGCAAATTGGATGTGAGGATGATCTCTTGCTAATGGTTATTTCTAATGCAGAGCTAATGGGGAGGTCCAAGCCCTGCCCATGTATCCAAATAAAACGGGTGTGTATGAGGATGCCGTACACTAGATGCTGTACGCTTGGCCTTAAGTTACAATTACAATAATCATTAATGGTGGTTGCTTTTGTGATTATTACAAATGAAATGTACAAAAATTTAGTTATCTACAGCGAATAAAATAATTCCAGTGCTCCGATAATTCTCCAATAATTGTCCTCATCAAATCACATTTCTATGTTTAGTTTATCACTCTTTTACCTCCTGCCTCCTAATAAGCTGTTCTTAAAGCTGATGGGTCTATATGCATTTCTGCTTCATCTTGCTTTTTCAACTCTGGCTGCAGAAGTTATGGAACCGTGAAAAAGTGCAGAGATGGCGATAAAGTGATTACATTTCCTGCAATCTGTCATTCTGTCCATACTGAGAGTTTGGTAATCAGCAACAAATACAGAACTGATTGCATTAGAGGCTGGTGCGTTCCTAACTTAATGTGGCTAAGGAATCTAGTTCATCTTAGTCACAGAACAATCAATGTTCTCTAAACAATGTACATTGGAAAAATGAAGTGTTCATTAAATATTAAACAATGAGGTCATCAATCAATGATCAGGACTCTGATATAAAATGGATGGTATTTGCCACAAGTAATTAAACACAAACATTGATTTGACATGAAATATTTCATTAGTTATTGTGTTATTATGTGAAACATTAGAGTAGGACTCCTGAAGTAGCCTGGATGAGCAGTTCGATAGCACTTAATGCCGAGCTGTGTAGTCGTTATTGAGGAATATCAGATCTCTTGAAAGTTAGAATTGACCAGTCAGAATCAAGTGTTCAAGTGTAATAAGACTAACAACTGATCATTAAAAGTAGAGGTACAAACACATTATGCCATCGTAAGAGAAAAAATAATTAAACATGATAACAAAATCAACAATAGTAAATACTGGCAAACAGTCAAACAATTTCTTATTTCAATGCATGCTAGGAATAGAGCTTTCAGTGGTGGCCTGTTTGAACTAAACTTGCATGCCACGTTTGTTTTTTTGCATTAACAAATCTAAGTCCAGTGTCTCACAGTAGAAAGCCCTAGGGACTGTGTTTACTAAATGGCTCACGTGATTTCTGTTGCATTTGTTCTATATCTAGCGACATCAGGTCTGCCATCTGCATCCCAGTGTAACAGTTTTGTATAGCGTACTGAAACAGCAAATATATTTTAGGGCTTGCAAAATTTCAAAATCCCTGGTAGCCCTTCGACAGGCACTCTTCAAATGAATTTCAGTAGCCCAAATAAAAAAAGGCATTATTTTTAATGTAGAATATTGTAAAGGAGACAAAACATCAATCAAAAACATTTTTCAAAACACAAAAAACAACATTCGTATAAAATAATCAAATTACAATCATCAATACAAATATTTGGTTCTAACGGAACTGAAATTTCTATGAAACAATAGACCATAATAGTCTGTGTCAGATTCTGAATCTGAAATATCAAGTGAAGTCTCAGATAAGAAAATGCCACTCTACGTTGACGGCATCTCCTTCATCAGCTTTCTCCATCTGTGCATCAGTCTCTACTTCAGAACTGAAAAACCTGCGTAACACACACATTACCATTAGCGATTTTCTCTCCACTGTGCATGCGTTCTCTATCACATGTTTAAGCTTGCTGCGGGAGATTTTACTTGTCACGTGAGGAGAGTGATGACTGACAGGACGAGCGTCACTGATACACAGTTCACAGCACGATTGCAAATTGAAAGTGAAAGTTGAAAGTAACTGCCGTAGCACTAATTGACTCTGGGGCTGCAGGTAATTTTATGTTGCTAGAATTTGCTCAATTAAATAATATTCCACTAACTGCTTATAATTTATCCTTAACAGTGGGGTTAGGGAGAATTCAGCACCTGACCAGTGCAGTCCAGCTCCGTATAGGTGCTCTCCATTCGGAGAAAATTCGATTCAACATAATTACATCACCCCATCACACCATCATCCCTGGTCTTTCCTGGCTACACGCTCATAATCCCACAAACTCCTGGAAGGAGGGTCAGATAACCCAGTGGGGAGGTACCTGTTTTGATTAATGTCTTGCTAAGGTTATTTATTCATGTAGGCCCTCTCAAGTGTTTAAAGTACCAGATAATCACCAATCCGTCAAATTTCGCGACCCTCTTCCATTAGCCCCAGCAGCATTAGAACAATTACGGCAGGCTAAATTCTACACCAAGCTTGATTTACGTAATGCATATAATTGAATTCATATTAAGGAGGGAGATGAGTGGAAGACAGCCTTCTCTACAACTAGTGGCCATTATGAATATCTCGTTATGCCATTCGGTCTAGCCAATAGGTCTATTGGAGACCGCTGGGTCTTCCAATCATTTATGAACGATATTTTTTGAGACATGCTAAAAAGATGTGTGATTATCTGTATTGATGATATACTCATCTATTAGAAGACCTTGAAGGAGCATATTCAACATGTTAGAGCCATACTCAAGTACTTAATTCAGCATCAGTTCTACGTTAAAGAGCAGAAGTGCGAATTCCATCGTACCAGTACCGCCTTTCTGGGTTACGTAATTGGTCAGGACGGGATGGCCATGGACGAGAGCAAAATTAAGGCTGTAACTAAATGGCCCCGACCCAGAACGATCAACGACAAACTTCTACCGTCGTTTTATCCGGGGTGTTAGTTTAGTGGCGGTACCTCTCACTTCCCTCACCAAGCATACCCCTGGTAAACTTAAGTGATCTCCGTAAGCTGAACATGTGTTTTTTGGGTTAAAGACTAGATTCTCCCATTCTATAGCACCCCAACCCAGAGCTTCCTTTTATCGTAGAAGTCGATGCCTCCAATACTGGTGTAAGCACAGTGCTGTCTCAGCGTCAAGGCAACCCTCCCAAAATGTTTCTCTGTGCATTCTTTTCGAGGAAGTTATGACCCACTGAGCGCAATTACGATGTGGGTATTCGAGAGCTTTTAGCTAAAAACTAGCATTAGAACAGTACCGACATTGGTTGGAGGGGGCTAATCATACTTTTACTGTGCTTACGGACCACAAGAACCTTGAATATACTCTATCTAGACAATCCGAAGGGCTGCAGTTTTATAGGTAAAAACAGCCTCTCCTCATTTACTCACCCTCATACCATCCCATATGACATTATTTCTGTAGCTGAACACAAGCAAAGATTTCTATAAAAAACATCCATAGGTGACTACCATTTAAGGGAAGAGGTCTAAAAATGTTGCTCCAAAAAGCAAATACAGCCATCATTGAAGTAGTCTATACAACTCTAGTAAATTTATAAATGCCTTCTGAAGTCTAATGATATTTTAAAATCTAAATCTAATCACAAATCTAATATGGTAACATAGTCTCATTGGTGTCTCATACTTCATGATGTTATGACATTTTGTCACAAGACACACATGACCAATGAGATTTGATGTTATCAGCCATATTGACTTTTCACTTTTGGGTGAACTTACTGTGCAGAAGAAAATCTCTGAATGCACATTCAATGCAGTTGGTAGAGTCCGACTTTGAAATAAACAACATAAATTGATAAATCCATCCTGGCATTTGTCAGTGGTCCAAGCTGGTGCCGGTAGTGTTATGGTGTGGTAACGTCTTGGTTACATATGTAACCCCCGTTCCCTGAAGGAGGGAACGGAGACGTTACGTCAACTGACTGACATATGGGGTCTTGCTTGAGAGCCCTATCACCTTCGCGTAAAGAAAAAACGCGCCAATGAGCATCGGCCCGAGAGGAAAGAGCCTCTCGCCTCTCCTCATGCACCCCCTGCCCCCCCGGGCACTTCTTCGGGCACTTCTTCTGGCATGTCTCTCGCCCCTCTGGTACCATTTGAACGGAGTCTGGGGGCCTGGCTAGCGCTCCCCAGCCCATCTCGCTGGCTCCTGAGGATGATCAGACTCGGCTACGCGATTCAGTTCGCCAGGCGCCCCCCCCAGGTTCCGGGGCATCCAGTCCACCTCTGTGGCTGCCAGGGATGCTGCGGTCCTGCGAGCAGGGTTTGCGGTCCTCCTGGCGAAGGACGCAATAGCGCCTGTCCCTCCAGCTGAGATGAAGTCTGGGTGTCGGGCAAGAAGAGAGGTGGGCTGCAGCCATCTTGGCCCTGCGTGTCTCTAATCGGTCCCTGCATAAGCTACCGTTTGAGATGCTCACGTGGACAAGCATCTCTCATGCGTTCAGGCCACTTATTGGTTCGCAGCGATCGACCTGAAGGACGCATACTTTCACGTCTCGATTCTGCCGATACAGGCCGTTCCTACGGCACACGGTCGGGGGTCGGCGTACCAGTACAAGGTCCTCCCCTTCGGGCTGTCCCTGTCGCCCCGTGTCTTTACCAAAGTCGTGGAGGCCGCCCTTGCCCCATTGCGGGAAGCAGGCATTCGCATTCTCAATTATCTCGACGACTGGCTCATTCTGGCCCACTCTCGAGAGCGGTTGTGCGAGCACAGGGACCGGGTGCTCAGGCACCTCAGCCACCTGGGGCTTCAGGTCAACTGGGAAAAGAGCAAGCTCATCCAAACACAGGGCATCTCTTCTCTCAGTCTGGAGTTGGACTTGGTCGCTATGAAGGCGCGCCTCTCCAACGAGCACGCACAGTCGCTGCTGCGTTGCCTGAACAAGTTCAGCACCAAGACTGTGGTCCCACTGAAACTCTTTCAGAGTCTCCTGGGGCATATGGCATCTACGGCGGTGGTTACTCTGCTTGGCCTGATGCATATGAGACCACTGCAGCACTGGCTACACGACCGGGTCCCGAGGTGGGCATGGTGCCGCGCCGCATACCGGGTGACTATCACTCTGTCAGGCCGCCAAACTTTCAGCCCTTGATCAGACCTTGCCTTTCTACGGGCCAGGGTGCCCTTAGGACAAGTGTCCAGGCACGTTGTTGTGACGACGGATGCCTCCAAGACGGGCTGGGGCGCCGTATGCCACGGGCAGGCAGCTTCAGGCTCCTGGACAGGATCTCGGCCCCTGTGGCACATCAATTGCCTCGAGTTGTTGGCAGTGCTCTTGGCTCTGCGCCGGTTTCTTCCGCTGCTGCAGGGCAGGCACGTGCTAGTCCGGACAGACAGCACAGCGACGGTGGCGTATATCGACCGCCAAGGCGGGTTACGCTCGCGTCGCATGTCTCAACTCGCCCACCGCCTCCTCCTCTGGAGTCAGCAGCGACTCAGATCACTTTGCGCCACTCATATTCTGGGCGAGCTCAACCGTGCAGCCGATGTGCTCTCACGACAGCTGTCAGGCCCAGGAGAATGGCGACTCCATCCCCAGGCAGTCCAGCTGATTTGGAGTCGATTTGGGGAAACACAGGTGGACCTGTTCGCTTCCCACAAGTCCTCCCATTGCCTGCTGTTTTATTCCCGGTCCGAGGCTCCCCTCGGGACAGACGCATTGGCACACAGCTGGCCCCGGGGCCTGCGCAAATATGCGTTTTTCCCCCAGTGAGCCTTCTTGCACAGACCCTGTGCAAGGTCAGGGAGGACAAGGAGCAGGTCTTGATGGTTGTGCCATTCTGGCCCACCCGGACCTGGTTTTCAGACGTGGCGCGCCTTGCGACAGCCTCTCCTTGGAAGATTCCCCTGAGGAAGAAACTTCTTCTTTCTCAGGGACGGGGCACCATCTGGCACCTGCGCCCTGATCTTTTGAACTGTGTGTGGTTCGTGGACGGGACGCAGTGACCCTGAGTGACCTGCCCCCGGGTGTGGTGGATACTATCACGAGAGCTCTTTCCACCAGGCGCGCGTATGCCCTGAAGTGGAGCCTCTTCACTGACTGGAGAGTGGACCTCCTGCTACGTGCCCAAGGTTCCCACCATGCCTTTCAGGTATCCGGTGGTGAACCTGCAAGCGCTGCCCTCGGAGAAGGCAGATCCAGCCCTTACTTGCTGTGTCTCGTTGCGCCCTGCGCATCTACGCGGACCGCACTCGGAGCTTCAGACGCTCCGATCAGCTCTTTGTCTGTTTCGGAGGGAGGCAGAAAGGGAAGGCCCTCTCCAAACAGAGGTTGGCCCACTGGATAGTGAATGCCATCGCTTGGCTTACCAGGCCCAGGGCAAGCCGTGTCCCCCCGGAGTGGGGGCTCACTCGACTAGGAGTGTTGCCTCCTCCTGGGCGCTGGCGCACGGCGCCTCTTTAACAGACATCTGCAGAACTGCGGGCTGGGCGACACCCAACACCTTTGCTTTGTGTATGTATGCCTTCTGCCAGCCCCTGTGCTGGGCTAGGTGCTCCATGGGTAGTGATTCCCTTGGTGATCCCTCATGTGTATCTTCCACGGTACGGTTGCCCCATCGGTGAACCCGTGTCTTCCCTTGGTGCCAATATGGCTGCCGGTCTCTGTGGGCAGTGAGCCGTCCCAGTAGGTAGGACCTGCACAGAGACTTTATCATGGGTAGTACTGCCGAGTCAGTCTATACCTTTTCTCCACACATTACCTCCTTCGGTGGGGTGTGGTCTCCGCAACGCCTTTCTTTTGGAACGGGTGTTTTTCCCAGTGTTTTTCGTGGCTATCCCGTGAGTGGAAGGAGACCCGTGCACCGAGGTGCCTTCTCCTGGGGTGGGGATAGGAACAAGCGCCACGATCCCTCCGTGATCGGGCTCCGCACCCGACTGGGTTGCGACATGCTGCCTGCGCGGAGCGCTGGAAGGTTACAGAGGCAGGGGAACTGTTGTACTGACATTCCTAGCCCGTAACATGGGTCGGCTTGCGGCGTTTTCCACAGGGACCCCATACGTCAGTCAGTTGACGTAACGTCGAACGTGACTGACTAAACGGGAACGTCTTGGTTACATATGTAACCCCCGTTCCCTGAAGGAGGGAACGGAGACGTTACGTCCCCCTGCCGCAAGCCTGACTCACCGCTGATTGGCCAGGACACATCTCGGCTCCTCAGCAAGAACCTGAATGAAAGCGAGCGCTGACCAGCTGTATACGCCCGCTTCCGGGTAGCGCTTTGCCCAAATGCTCATTGGCTCTTTCCTCACGTCTTGTCTGATTGTCTTTAATCTACAGCAATGCGTGCAGTTTTTTATTCTTATGTTAACATGGACCAGAATCTCTAAAGAAATCATCCAGCTCTTGAAAACATAAGAGGATAAATTCATGCTGTTCTGCTGGCAAAGGCTGGTCCTACCCAGGGTTGTAAAAATTTAGCTAATAAATTGGCTATTAGTTGTATAATACATTTTCAAATTTTATATCAAATTTTATATTAAATTTTCAAAACATTTTAGAGGTATATTCATAGTATAACAGTCAAAGATTTCTTAATGATTCTCCACCACAGCTGTTAGAAAGCAGAAATTGTGTTCTATTTCTAGAGACAGTTCTGTATTCTACTGTGTTTTCAGTTCTGTATTCAGTTCAGATAACATTAAGTAACATGAAAGTTAGTTACACATAAATATTTTGAATAATTCAATTGCTAAAGGTATACATTTGAAAATGAAACACCTTTTTCTACAGCAGACCATTGACAGGATAGGGGATGGGGAGGTGTTAAGAACTGACATCAGGTTACATTTTACATGGGCTCTGACATAGTCTAGTAAACAGTGTTGAGCTGTCTGTTTTTGTTAGGGGACAGATCGGAGGGCTTCTTTGACCCCTTTGAGAGCGTGTCTGATGGGAGAAGTGTGTAATAGCAGCTGTTTGTGAACACTGCCCACGTTCTATAGATGAGGCTGTAACTGAAGGGGGATGTCTCTATAAATACCGCCATCTCAGCCCCACCTGTGTGCACGCTAAGAGAGAGAGAGAGAGTCATTTCCCACTGCCGTTCTGGGCTCAGGGGAGTGAAACTGCCTGGCGGATCCAATCAGTGCTGAAAAACATTTGGTGTCTTGGTCCATAGGAAAAGCAGCTCAACATGCTCCAAACTTTTTCTTTTTCCCATGTCCAGCTATATTTGTCAGATGGGAGATAAGCTTATAGTTGTTGCCGTTTTACAGTTTCAGGGTGCTGACACTGAAGATGTGCATCTATAGTGAACAGAGCATGCTGTGAATCTTTTTTTATTTCTTGGTTAGAGTTTTATTTTGTAAGACAAACACATTTTGTAATATAATCCTCAGTATAATCCCATATAAGTGATAGTTATAGTAATGCTTGCAAACACCTTTAAATAGTTTTATCTCATAAAATACCGTCTTGTTGCCCTAAACCTGTACGAATTGAGTGCTAAATAACCAAGTTGCTCTTTTCCATACAATGAAAGTTAATAGTAACTGGGGCAGTTTGATGGTTAAATGTCAGACTGCAATTCGTATTTTTAAGGGATTATGTGTGTTATTTACTGTCTTGGAAAGGGCAGAGTAATCAAATACCCATTCACAATGTATTTTAAACCTCTAAAGTCCTATAAATCTTCTAAAACCTCTTAAAAACCTAAAAAAAAAATTTAAGGTTAAAACACTCTAAAGCACAGTGTATTTATATAATACTTTTTTGTATCTTTTTCTTTCTTATTGGCTTTTTTACATACAACAGTGACGAATGACAGTGTCATTGGGGATGACAATTACAACAGATTATAAAACTGCATTGCCAACTGTAAATCAAAATGCAAATCAGCGCCCTTCCAAATGTGAGTCCCACAAGTGATGTCATTAAGATGGTGATGGAATCTTTGATGTTTACACCCAGAGTTTATTTGCTTTTCATGTAATCTTATTACAAGTCCCATCGGCATTTGGAATGCACCAGGATTGACTAGCTTTCACTTTTTGTGATCCGATCACAAAACATTTTGGACCCTGGTTACACCTGTATTTAGTGCTGATCACTTATTATTGGTTCACCAATCTTTGGTCAATTGAGTCCACCCATCTATAAAAAATGCTATTTTGCCTCTATACTCTGCTATTAATGCAGCATTAAAAAGTATGTATGCAACAGTTCATTGTGTATATGCTGCTTAAGGCTTCTTTCACAGTGAAGATGGCTCTAATAGAAGTTTTACTGGCTCACAACCCCACTGATGACTGAATGCCACTGTCCTTTGAGCTCACTTGATGTTAATCAATCAATTTGACTCAAATAATTGAGGATACTTGGCAAGTAATAAGGCAAGATCTTCGCTATCTTGTGTGGTCTGGCATCTGCAGCGCTTTTCTTAAAGGCACCTTACTGAGTAGCTCTCCATAGCGAGCTGCCTAGCTAGAGAGCATTTTTAAACATCATAGACTCTGTACTGATGTGAAGTCTGACAGCAACTTTATTCTGCTGTTTAAGTTACCTTTATCCGGCTAGATAAGATAGAGTTGCATGTATGTCATATGAATTGCCAATAACATAATCCAACAAGCTCAGCGGAAAAAACTAATCCAAATTTTTGGAAGTAAAAATGGAGTTAAAAGTATTGTCTCAGTACTGGACAATTAGTTATACTGTAGGAAATGGAAAGGTACAGCAATAAAAGCAGGCCTATGTACTTCAATTAAAGGTATTGTAGGCAATTGTGAAAAAGCTAGCAATAGCAAGCCAGCTTTTAAAACGTAAGATCCCACCCTCCCGTCAGCACGCTCTCCAAAGCCACACCTCTTCCAACACATAGCTTGACAAGCAAGTAGGACATCCTATCATTGCATTCAAACCAAATGCAATGATTAAATTTTTGTGGCTCCAGGCTTTCCACAGATAATATAAAGTTATATAAATATATTTAGACCACTTTACTTAGTGGTTGTTATCAGGATGTGAGAGACTTTTTTTTTAATTTGCTGTCCTGCCTGTAATAGTCAGAGAGAGTGTGAAAAATGGTATTAAAAAACTATTTTTGCACAAAAGTTGACCAGGGGGAAAAAATATTAAAATGCTAAAAAAATCTATTAAATTCTATATCCATATATTATAAGCAATGCACATGCATTAGAATATATTAGTGTGAGAATAATCAATGTAGATCATAAATCATTATTTATTAGCTAGAGCTCTTTAGCCTGAACCATTTAGCCCCTTCTAATAAACCGTGCCAAGGCCTGCATTAAAGATTTTATTTGATTCATTTATGTATTATTTATGAACCTTCCAGCTCTTTTAAGCTTTCTTTTTACAGACCTATAAAAGTATGAAGGAACAGGTTTTATTTTTCCTTTTTTAATGAAACACAGAGGGACAATCATGCATTTATATGCAAATAAGGGCCTTATTTGATATTGAGCCTGTGAGATAAACATTATTGTGTTTCATTATGAATGTGTTGTGCATATATGTAGTTTTACCCTCACACGTGCTTTGTCACTCCTGAATGTTCAGTAAATGGGTACTTCAGCTTCTGTTAAAAACCTTTATCATATTTATTTTCTTTTTGGCTGCTCCTGATACTCTGATACTTTCCTATTAATAACGCACACAATAAAATATAACAGTCAGGCCCTGCTTGTCGTACCTTTATTATGAGAAATAGACCAATTTGGCATGAAAGCGTGTAGGTGTTCAAAGGACACACATCACTTATCTAAATAGTTCAGTAACGCACAGAATGTCAAGTTAAGTTTGAGGAATCTGTACACAGACTTAGCACTGTGGCTGTAGGAAATTTAAAGAATATTGAGTTGTAATGTTATTACAAAATAAAAACGAACAGTTAAAATTAATTTCACATTTTTGTTAATTTATTTAAAAGTAAAATTAGAAATGTTAACATTAAACCATTGCCTGTTATTTGTGTTTAAAAACCCACTGAAATAGTCCAGTGGTTCCAAATTAGCTTTAAGCCCAAATTTTAAATGGAACTGTCACAATCGAGTGGGGAAGAACCCAATTGCAGACAGCGATTAACACAAAAAGGCTTTATTTATATTAACAGAACTAAAAACTCCAACAAGGGGGCGAGAACGGGAACAAAAGGCAAAATTACAAACTACAAGAAATCAAATTACAAAAAATCACGAATCAAAGTAATCAAAATAAACCAAGGCGGAAATTACTTTAAGCAAACAACGAACAGGAAACAAACTGACAGGACTCGGGAATGGACCACGACGGTTCAGAAACACAGAAAGAGAAGCGAGAACAGCAGACAGTAGGGCATTAAATACCACAGGGAACAATGACAAACAGGTGCGCAACATTACAAAAACGAGGAAACAAGGGGGCGGGGTGATGATGTGGGACCGGAGAGCACATGGCAGATATAAACAAAGCCCAAGCCATGTGCCTCCACATAGAACGAACACCCAGAGCGTGGGTCTAGACTCCGACTTTCGAAAGGTTAACCGCAAACAGACAGGACGAGTCTGAATCCAGCCCCACGCTCTGACATAGAACACAGACTGACAGGGACATGAAGTTACAGAACCACAATTGTATGACTAGAAACAAAAGTGTCCCGCATAGACCCAGTAATATGCAAAACATGAGGCTGAATAGAAAAATGTTTCTTTTTTTTATAAATAGATTTTGTTATAAATAACAGCAATGTATTTTACCAGCCTAACAAGTGAATCTGTGTTTAATGTATTCAAAGTCATATTGTGGTTTACCTTTGGTTTTTGAGGATATGGGCAAGTTTTGCAAACTTGGTCACGTTGGTATAATATATAGTAAAAAATTATTGGACACAGCCTTTAACATTAACTTTCAGTTTGTAAGTCTATTTTTTCTGTCCTGCTGCATACACAGGGCTTGCAAAATGTAAAAATCCCTGGTAGCCATTCGGGCAGGCACTCTTCAGATTTTTGTAGCCCGAAATGAGTTTAAGTAGCCCAAATAAAAAAAGACACTATTTTTAATGTAGAATATTGTAAAGGAGACAAAACATCAAGCAAAACCTTTTCAAAACACAAATAACAACAATTGTATAAAATAATCAAATTACAATCATCAATAAAAATATTTGGTTCTTACTGAACTGAAATTTCTATGAACTTGTAAAAACAATATAGAACATAATTCAGTCTGTGTCAGATTCTGAATCTAAAATATCAAGTGAAGTCACAGATAAGAAATGCCACTCCTTCATCAGCTTTTTCCATCTGTGCATCAGTCTCCACTTCAGAACTGAAATACCTGCGTAAATACACGCGCATATTATTTTCACACACGCACACACATAGCTATCAGCGATTTTCTCTCCACTGCGCATGCACTCTCTGTCGCATGTTTAAGCGGGATTACAATATATTTTTTCTCCTTATAGGATAGCCCAACGGTCAGGGCAGAAGTACATTTTGGTAGTCCAACTGGATGCCACAATAGACCCGTGGCATTGGACTAGTGATTTTGCGATCCCTGACACAGTTCATCATTTGCAGTTGTAATTACATTTTGGGTTGCAACCAAGCAGAGTTCTGTGCTAACATACTCCCAAAGTTAAGAAAATTAGCTTTTAAATAAACAAATACATATATTTAAAATGACATAATGTCTTAATTATGTCTTAATGACATAATTTCCTGCATGAGGGTATATAAATCTTTGTTAATTAATGCTGCAACAGTAAGCAGACAGTAGATCAGAGATTATGTGCAATTAATGTGGAAGTCATATTCATATTCAACAATCCCAGTGATGACCATAAACCTCTTCATCAGAAGCACTGCTCCATATCCCAGCCTGAACAGATTTATACATATTTTTGTCTTAATGTGTCAGATCTACATGCATATGTCTTTATTGTTTTTGTTCGTGACACAAGCTGTCAAGTGTGGTTTTGGGTTGTCACAGACAGGCTTTTCAATATGTACTGCCTCAATTTCCTGTTTTCATAAAAATACATCAACACACCTTTATTTATTTGATTTTATAAATACTCTATGTGTTAAAAACAAATGCCAGTAATACAAACACACTGTGTGTGTAGAATTTATAGAAACTGACAAACAGCAAATCCACAGGCACTCACAGAAATGAATAGATATACTAACAAACAATTTACATTAATTTCAGCTTGCTGTGTTTACATCTGGAACTGTTTTCATCTGTTTTGCACTCTAAGCTTATGAGGACAAATGGTTACAGACTTATTTTATGTTGCTTGGTGGCTAACCTCAGCTAGATAACAGTGCTATTGCAGGCCTCTGGGAACCTGTTCATTTTTGAATTTATCATTCAGTCATGAAGTGGGGAATAGGGCAAGCATTCTTCAATAATGAAATAAACTCATCATTGTGGGACCCCTGGATTCTCCTTTGGAGACTGATTCTCAGCCCAGAACAACTCTACACCGGGAGCATACACTCTAAAAGTGCTTGGTTAAAAAAAACAATCTTAACCCACTTTTGGACAGAACAAGCGCTGGGTTGGTTTGACCCAAGTGCTGGGTTTTACTATTTAACCCAGATTTCTGGGTTGTTCATGTGACCCAACCAGTGGGTGAAATTAACTCTCTTGCTGGGTTAAATATTACCTCTACATTGGGTTATTTCCTTTTACATTTGGGTCTCTTTTACATTTTACTTAACATTGTACTTAAACTTTTACATTTACTAATAATAGTAAACATAAATAAAAAAAAACAAAAGAATGCAATATTATAATTACCATTGTTTTGGAATACAATAATACAACAGCATGCCTTGTAATTTGTGATTTTGAATATCATTTTAGTAAGTTTTTTTCCACACAAGCAACACAGAAAGCAGTCGACCAGGCAGTTAAGGAAACATTTAAATCATTCAAAAAGCATTAAAGTCATCCATCTTATATTGTTTGTCAAGTAGTGCTTACAGCATCCATTTATTTTTTATATGTGGTGATGTTTCTGAAATGAGAGGAGTAGAGTCTGACAATGTCTTATTGCTCATGGTATGCAAAGGTGCAGGCGATGATCATTGCAGATTCCCATCACGTTCTGGTTGATAATCATTAGGTGGAACAAGTCTGATCATCTGACTGAACCAGAGATGGGCCTGTCTGTCTCGGGTGTCCCTGTGAACCCATGGTTGAGACATTGACACAAAAAAGCTGATATTAGCATGAAGTTCACTAACATATAATGTAAAAGTTATTCAAAAAGATAAATGTTAGTGTTAGGTATGATTAGTGTCAAGCTAACGATTCCAGCTCACTTCTAACTCACAAAACCCATAGTATTCTATTCTCCAGCTTCCTATTAATTTTTTTAATTACCTAGCTAATTTGATTCATGTAAGATATAGTTAGATGAACTACATTACATCTACATTATATCTTAATAATGAAAATAATAATAATAAAAAATTACCTTTAATGTTGCCTAGGCTGTCAAGCTGCCATCTCTTGCAAAACTGTCCATCAGTGCCATCTCAGTCACTAGAATGAAATTTCAGATTAAGTAAATTACAATGATTGGACAAACTTCCACAGAGCATGTGTGTGTATATGTGTGTGTTAAACCTTGCGGTTAGCTAGTCAACTCACATCACAACTGCGTTTGTTCACCTAATTCTACAAACTGAAGGGCAGAACTGTCGCCACTGTTAACAAACGTGAAATGGAGTTTGCCCACTTGATTTTTATATTTGTCTCTCAGTTTGTACAGCAAAACAGCATTGACTGAAAGAGTAAAACGTTCAGTTAAAACGCTGTACCCCGAGCCTCATAACATTACACAACCAGAGATTACTGCATGCAACGTTAGCTAACGTTACACTTGTAACGTAATCGATTTAAATCATACCACTTTGTTAAATTCACAAATAATCACAACATAATTTGGCCACCCAGAGCCACAGTGTCTATACCAGTCCCAGCAACTTGTTAAAATGGGTCTTAAGGACAATAAAATGCTTAATTTATGTATTTCATCTTACATTAATGGTCGTTTAAGCAGTGAAGATTGCATGTCACAGATGCGCTCATTTACCGGTACAAATTTAAAGCTCTCGACAGTTATTATTATTATTGATAAAATTATGCTGGTTCTGACAGAAAATTACAGAAGACACTGAACTTACCAGTCTGCTTCCTCTGAATTCTCGAATCAGACTTCTTCCTCACAGAACTCGTCTGTGTGAATTTCCCGACAGAACGCACAGCATGTTGTTTTAACATACACAATTAATTATTGAATGATTGACAATGATAAAAATAAATGTAGAAATACAGGTAAATATTTATATTAACTTACTATAAAATCCTGACTGTTGTGAACTGCTTGAAGGTCAAGTCTGAAGGCAAGTGAAGAATCCAGAAAGTTCAGCAAAGAATTAACTATTTTAACTCAGTAACTGGGTCAAAATAACCCAAGCAGATGTTCAGCTGTGAATAACCCCCTCAAAACCCATTGACCCAGCATAAACAACCCAGCAAAGTGTTTACTGTACCCCAAACAACCCAGAATTATGACCAATCACAGAACAAGCCAGTCAACCAATCATTATTTACCTAGGAAAATGCCAAATAACTTGTGTATTATGTGTGTAATATATGTGTGTGTGTGTATGTATGTGTGCACGGCTAAAACATGAACTTGTTTCTCATCCATTCTGATGGATTTATATCCTCGATGCTGTACATTATAATAATTGATTCATTTCTCTCCACAAATCATATACGCAACATTTAAGGGTAAGTGAACGTGTAAGTGAACGAGTCCCACAGGAGAATCTTTTGTTCTTTCATAACTAAGCAGAATTCCTTTTGTTTTCAGCTATGTTTCAGTTAAGTTTAAACTCTCCAGAAATTTCTTCGAAAAATCCTTAGAAGAAATAAAATGCCACTAGACAACTTTTGTCTATTTTTACGTTAACCTTGACATACAGAGTTATGAAATAAATGTGAATTGTGTAGATCTAATCATTTGGTCATAGATGAATTTGATGAGAAATTTTGAGTTCTTGAGAATTTTGAGTTAATGGTGACTCTCATGATGTTCTCAGGAATGTCATTTTGTAACTTAATATAAGTGAATGTGATGAATAAATGGTTCTCATTACTGTAATGCTAAGAACACTTTAAAGGAGGAGATGGGTGGAGAAACTTCAGATTTGCTTCTCCAGTTGCTCTCCATATACACCATTTGTCTGGGATAAATAACTTAAATTTTAAAGAAAATGCTATTAAAAATCTCATTTGTGTTTTTCTTTGCTACTGAAGCTCATGTCTTGTTTCCAGCACCTCTTTGTGTCTTCTGAGGTTTCAGTGCACATTGTTTTTGAGAAGGTTCTGACAACTAGCAGACGTGCCTCATTGTATCAGAATTATTTGTCAAAAACGTCCTGTTCCACCACAGCACCAAACTTCTGGATTGCTACTCATACAGAACAGAACAAGTTTGCAAGCACAAATCATTTGATTTGCCTTTGACACTGCACAATAAAGCTGTGTCTCGCTGGATTGCACCAGGGATGTTCAGCAAGTGTAATTTATGGCTTGCTAGATGTGCCACATAGAGATCACAGCCTCAGAATAACTGATCAGATCCCATGTCGGTAGGGATACAGACACTGAAATGGATGGAAATGTTGTAAGGAGTAAGGAGCTGTAAGGGGGTCGAGGCAAGCAAAACTCTACACTAGTTTTCTGTGCTAGAAAGTTACAGACTGCTGGGTGTGTTCTTGTTTGGGCTTTGTGGTCTCCCACAGTACCTGATTTCCTTAAGCTCCAGTTTAGCTAAAGCCCTCAACCAATGAAATCAAACATTAAGAGGCGAGTCAATTACTTATGTGAGGTAAACCAGGTTGTATTTATGTGATGAAAACAGTGTATTTATTTTGAAAGAACCAGAGTATTCAATAGGCAAGACTTGTTTTTATGTTTTAGGAACTGATTAGATTCTGAATCCAGGTTTATTGCTTTTTCTAATGCTTTTTCTAATCTTTATCTAATCTGATTTGTTAGTGGTGCGGTAATCTTTACAATATGAACATTAACTGACGTTAAATTACTGTATTAACTATTGGCAATGTTTCAAAAAGGCTTCATTTCCTATAATTAAGGCTAAAACAATAGCTAAATAGCTATTTGACTATCAGTTAATATTAACCAATAGCCTGCGCCACCTGTGTTAAGGAAATAGGAAAATTATTTCAGAGGCAAAGCATATTACATTTCGATGAAAGATTACTAAGTCAAACATTTGTTTCTTCGGAATGATGAACAGTAATACACAAAATGTCCCATAGTACTGCAGCCATTGTACCAGTGGAAACATTGTATTACTTTATATACTTTGGAGACATAATAATCCTCATGTTTCACTTAAGCATCTACTTTGTTTCAGTTTTTTCCCCAGTTCTTCAGTGGAAACAAGAACAAATGCACATTTACTTACATGCAGTTAGAGTATAGAGCTATATTGTGGTTTTGGATGAATTTGCAATTTGAATTTGAATTTAAAAAATGAGAATTTGTCATTCGAAAGATGTGTTCATATTAAAATCTCAGATTTCTTTATTTTGACTTTGGTATCTTGGCAAATTTGAGCTCATCAACAACAGGAGGCTTAAACAATGGCCAAATATCTATTATAGCTGCTATTCATTGCTTCATAATTAGACCAGTGTATTAGGAAAGGAACAGGGGCCATATTTTATTTCATGTTGACCTTAGAGTCCAGCATGAAGTTAATTGAGTGAATGAGAGTATGAATTGAAGAGCACAAGATGAGCCTAAGAGAGTGGGAGAGAGAGAGAGCAGAAAAGCTCCAGAGTATGAAACCAGGCTAGACAGACTCTCTTTCCACTGGCCGTCGTCATGGTGTTATACTGAAGACAGGAGTCATGCGATGAGCTGATTGATTTGCTGGAATCATTTGTGTGTGTGTGTATGTGTAATGTATAATATATGTATGTGTGTTTATTTATAATGCTATAAATAAACGCATTTGTTTTATTTGAAATAAAAACATTTATATTTTTATTTATAAAATTTATATTTAGGCATTTCATTAGCCTGCATCTAAAATGTTGCATCAGCAGTTTCTGGTTTTGTTTCATATATCGTGTAAATGATTTTCACCAGGTGAGAAGCTCTTAATAAGGCGAATTAGTGTTTGAATCAGGTCAGTCAGGATGGGGATGAATGAGAGAAATGAATGCTGATGGATCAGTAGTATTTGTCTTGTTGCCTTTGACTGGTGTCCTCAGCTGCAGCTATCAATATTAAAATGAGTGATGAATGATAATGTTATACATTTCACTGAGTCATGCAGTAATGTAACATTACATGTGCAGTTTATCGCCTTCAACTTCAGCGTCAGAATATTTTTGAAAAACAACTTGAAAGTCACAACTTGAAAGTTGTGAACATGAACATACTGATGTGACAGGTTTGATATGAAGTATTGAATATTTTTTCAGACCATTGCTGTGTACGTAACATCAGTCCTGTAGCTCGGGACATTTCATTTACCAACTAATGCAGCCCATTTCAGCCCATCTCTCACCTGTTCTCTGTGAAAAGAGTCATTAATCTTTAAAAAAAATCTTCAGGCCTCCCAGAGCATATTCAACATCAATCCTGGACTCCAGGTTTCCTTCCTGTTTAAAAAAAAGTTGAAACAAAATAAAATTTGGAGAAGTCTGTGGGTAAGGTAGACTCTAGTTTTGCCAATGTGTAGACTCTGACTTAAAGAATACTTGTAAAATGTTGTAAAACCCTTAATGTAGGGGTTTTAAAGCAAGAGTGTGTTATGGCTGTATATCAGGTGTAATTTGGCCATAGTCCGTCAATCATAACAGCATGATGGCAAGTGTGATATTGCTTTTTGCAACATTTCATTGGGCAACAGAAAGAAAGTAGACCATACTTGCATCACAAATTCAGGAACTGCTATTGTTAGTTCATATACCATATGCATCCAAGCCCCAAAACATCCTACTAAATCTAGCAGTGATGGCTACAAGGAGGTAGGACATAAGTAAAAGAGTTAGAGAGAGAACGAAAGAGAGAGAGACTGAGTGTGTGTGATTACATGACGACAGACTGCTGGAGACAATGATAGCTTTGTCATAGCATTGTTTAAACAGCTGAATGATACAAAACAGTAAGGCCTCCTGGTGCTATTCTGCTTTATATCTCTTATACCCATTAAATACACTTGGAGGATCTCTTGTCCAGTTAGATTTGAGGATGAGATATAACAACTTTATAGACCATGGAAGCCCCCTGACTCACTCTCAGCCAATATAAAGGCCCCAGAATTAAAAAAGCGTATCTTTTTTAGTTTGAACATTAACATCACTAAATTTTAAGACGATTAACTAGCAAGTTAGAAATTAATTAATAGTTGTAAATGTCATAAAAAAGGCCTGCAGCACTGTGTGTATCTTATCCACAGACTCTCGGGAATGCCCTGACTGAAAACCCTTGCCTTAGGCAAAAAAGGTAAAAAAAGAAATATAACATTTTTATGTTTCATCAGTAGAAAATGACAGATGGTGTCATATGCAGTGTGAGAGACATGAAGAATCAAGCCTACGGTTTTCTCTCAGAGGGCATTTGTCTTCGGGAAAGATTCCCACTGCCCTTTAAGTCATTATTCTGCCTGGAGAAATCAATATTGACTCCCAGCCTGTTGCTTTCCTGTCACTGGTTCAACTCTTACCTCTTGGCAGAATATGTAATGAAAACATGAAAATAAATGGTCAGAGATATGATATATTATGCTGAACTAAACATATTGATCTTTGTTTCCCTTTTTCCAAAGGCAAGCTCTTGCCAAGTTTAAAGCATAATTGAATCGCCTTCAGGTCAAAAGCATTTAGATGAGGTTGCCACGGCAACAAATTAAAATGGCATTTATTAAATGGCTGAATTTTAGGGGTAATTAGAAGCCTGTGGCTGCATGTTTTTCACACTGGTCTGTGTTTGTAAATATGCGTTTCACATTGATTAGGATAAAAATGGATGACTGAAGAAATGGTCAAGCTTTTCATGACACTATAGAAAACCTCTGTTACGAAACATAGTGATCTACATTGCTGTATACTGCCTACATGGGCAGCTACCTTCTAAGTGTTACGGAGGAGGTTCCGCCCCTGCTGGCCACCAGCGGGAACCCTCGCCAGAATACTAAACGCTATCTAGAACTACATTTCCCATCAGCCCTGTATCCTGGACTGTGAGCTTCCTGTTTGCGTCACCCCGATCCGGAACTACCTTTCATTGTTGAAGTCGATGCCTCAAATATAGGCGTGGGCGCTTTTCTGTCACAACGGCGCGGTATGCCTCCTAAGATGTACCCCTGCGCCTATTTTTCGTGTAAGCTGTCTCCAACTGAGCAAAATTATGACGTAGGCAATCGGGAACTGTTAGTTTTTTAAACTTGCCCTTGAAGAATGGCTCGAGGGGGCAGCACATCCTTTCACGGTGATCACTGATCACAAAAATTTAGAATATTTGCGTTCCGCTAAATGCCTAAACAAGCGAGGTGGTCACTATTTTTTACTCGATTTGATTTCACCGTCACCTATAGACCAGGCACTAAGAATACTAAAGCAGATGCTCTCTCACGCCAAGCCAAGGTAACCCCCAGCTCAGTTTTCCCAGAGAATATTCTTCCAGAGAAACTATTAGTAGCCCCCGTACTGTGGGACCTTTTAGAAAATGTGTAATCACTCAGGTTCATTAAAACCCTAGTGCAGGCCAGCCTGGTATCGTGGCCACCATTCATCCATTGAGAAATTGCTACTGGTGGCCCAACTTGTGACTTGTGAGTTTATTTCTTTATGTTGCTACAGTATATACAGTATAATTATAGTCTACATTGTTTTCAGTTTAGGTGGATCCACTGATTTTCCACAATCTTATCATAAACTACTGTCTATTTGTCCTCTGTCAAGTTTATGTGTGAGGGTTACGTAGTCCAGTTATGTTTTGTTTGTTTACCCAAACTACTGTAGCTACGTAGATCTTTCACTGTTTTCCTGACTCTGTTTTTGTCCTCTGTTTTTTCCTTATCCCCCTTTTATCTGGGAGTGTAGATAATAACAGCTCTACAAACTGAAGCAATAGGGCTGGCAGTGTGACTGATGTGTTCAGACCAGCAGCAGTGAAGTGCAGCTCAACTCACAGACAGAAACACACTCAAATACACTCCTACATCACTCATATACGGCTATGATAGATATCACATACCAACCCTTGAATGGATCATACAACACCTCTGCTTCTATACAGTCTTCTTTTTACTAACAAAATTGTAACAAAATTGTAAATAGTGTTTATTTTGACTTTGCACCATGATACTATCATTGTTTTGGGGCATTGAACCATAATAATATCTGGAACGTTCTTGTCTAATAAAATAGTCCTATCCCAAACCCATCCCATAATCTTAACCCTAACCATGACTGACCCCTAAAATCAGAGGAAAATAACAGGTTGATAAGAATATTATACAAGCCCTAACTCCTCAATCTATCTCCCAAGTTGTAAGCCTAAACCTAATATGGCTGTTACGGAGGAGGTTCCCGCTCCGCCACCTCTGCACCACCAAAAGGAACCCTCTCCAGAGTATTAGCATCATTCGGACTACATTTCCCATGAACCCTGTACCTGGGGCTGATTACTTCCTGTTTGCCGCACCTGACTCCAATCAACCCGGTTATTTAAATCCCAGACTTGAATAGACTCATTGCGATGTCTTGTTTTGCCCCGGCTACCATTTCAGAATGTGGTCTACTGTTGTTTACCTTGTTTCTATGTGGATTGTCTATTGTGTTTCTCATTGTTTGCTGCCTGCCTTTGGACTTTGCTTGGAATACGTTTTGATTGTTTGCTGCCTGCCCCGACCATTGCCTGTATTATCGCTACCGAGTCCCTATTGCTCTGTTTGCCGGTTTTTGCACCATTGCCTGTTTTGACCATTCTTTGAATAAAATGCTGCAGATGGATCCTCACGACTCAGAGTTTCTGTTACAATGAAAATATATAATATAACAATAAGCCTAAACCTAATCAAAATTAATAAAATTAATAAAAATGTGGCTTTAGCGCCTTCAATGATGTTGATCCAGGAACAGGTTCTACTTGGAAAAATCACGCTCTCAGACCTCGCTTCCATTATTGTATACCAATACCATATTTTACCAGTACCATGATATGTTTTAAGTGCATTGCTTCCTCCCAGTCTTCTCCATTTCATGACTGTGTGCTTTATATGGGGCTACTTCATGTTTCAAACAAGATTCGGTTTTAATTTTCCCTACATGCTCAGAGCATGTTAGAGAACTACATTCTGCGATAGGAAACTCCCCAGTATACAAAAGGACAATTCTTTTGGTATTCTTTTGGCCTGAATGTTGTTTTTCACGTGATTGGTCAGGGGAAAGGGATTGGGTGTATAGAGCTGTCACTCAAAGCTGTATTTTACTGTTACAGGTTGTAACAGAGTGGAGAACTGGATGAAAATAGCAGGGCCTGTTAACTTTACTGTTTGGATTTTAGACAAACACAGTCAAGCTCCAGCAGGCTCAATCTCTGCCTGTCATTCTGACAGGCCTCCATCACAGTGCACACACACACACACACGGACACAAGCTGGGCATTATGACTGTGTATAACGTGAGGGTAGAATTGTGTCAACCCATGGAGATTTTGCTATGTTTTTCATACTCCAGTAGATATTTTTGTGCTGCCATCAGTAAACAGGATTGCTTTTACATGAACCATTATGAATTACATGATTGTAGTAATGTAAATATCCACTGCAAGAAAACAAGAGGAAAGTCTAGAAGAACAAAGAACTTTGAAGTCATTTATACAGTATTTATCTTCAAGTTGACTAAATTTCCTTTAGCTTGTTTACAGTCTTTCTCTGCCAGGAAAACTGAGCCAAAATGTTTCAAATTAATAATTAGGTGTTATTGTAAGCAACTGCAATAAATATAGTAGTCCTACTGTTAAAGGCGTTTCATGTGATGATGGTGTAGGCCTATTTTTTATATTTTTCTCAGTGAAACCTGATAAATCACATTTATATAAAAGCGCAGATTTAGAGTTTGATCATTCCCACATGTGTATAGGAGCTAACAGCTGAAATAAAGATGGTGGTTATACCGCTTTCTGTCAGAACACTCCAGAAAACTTTGCAAGGTAACAGTCTTGAGTTCCTTTCCAGCCTGTCCACCACCTTCATCTTCTTCACCTCTGAACACTTCTGAGGGGACAAGTGGGTTACAAGTGGGATTGCTGGGCCTAATTTAGGTTTTCCTTCTGTTGTGAAGAAACTTGAAATATCCAGGTAATGGCCATATTACATCAAAGCATTCTGGGTAAGCAATGTCACAGGGAGGAATATTTTTTGTGTTCTTTCATTCTCTTCAGCTAAGAGAATCTGTTCAGTCTCTCTGCTGGAGTACAGCGTCTTCCTTCTCCTGCTGTTCCTCCCTACATTCTACATCATCGACTTGTCCTTAGTTGGACTCTGTGCTGATGTGTTGCTGGACTTTTACTTCATTCTAAATGATAATTAAGGTTCAGTACGTCCAAACATCAACATTAATATTAATGCTGTTTTTTGTTCACTAAAATAAAATCGTATCTTAGTATTCTTGGTAAATTGTAGTATTATGACCCTAACGTGTGTGTGCATGTGTGTGTAAATGTATACATTCAAGTAAATGAGTTTTGGGTTTACTGTCTCTTTAAATCTACTTTTAAGCTGTTGAATGAAATTCAGGCTTTTATTTATTTAACTGTCAAAAATGTTTTATTTACTGTCAAACTGTTTCAGACAAGCATACTAATGATGCTGTGTATCACCTGTAGTCATTCACATCATACATTTCTGCTAGTGGGTTCATCATGGTATATAGTGATATGTTAATGTGTTTTACATGTGTAAAAGTGGTTTTCTGCAGACATCAGAACTACGTGCACGTTACAGCCTCAGTCATTGGATGTAGTCCAGAAAAAACTGAGCTTAATGCATGCTGCACACAGCAAGAATGCTTCTTCCATTTTTAGGGGAGGAAGCTCTCTGCCTGTTAAACTGGAGTGGACTGTCTGAAATGGATGATAAACACAAGCAGACTGGATCAAACCAGATGGACATGATTGCCCACAGAAACAAGGAGTAAACGGACAACCAAACTTGTCTATCACAACCTCATTTATAAAGCTAAGGCACAGATTCATATTAAACATTTAATTCAACAGTTATTCTAATAGCAGTAAATTGTTATAAGAGGATTGTAAGGATATAAATCAAAGCATTTACAGGCAATTTAGGGGGACATTATACATCCACTAGGTGACAGTATTGATTCAATTTTTACAAGCCATCTTTCTATGAACCCAAAAAGTTGGTTTTGGACACTTGATTCATGATTGTTTGATTGTCATTGTGATGAACAACAAAATATCACAGCAAGTATCATCAGCAAACATGTTGTGCAGAGCTTTTTTCAGAACTTAGCTAATAGCTTAGTTTGCCTTTGTCACACAGGTGTCCTAGCAAAGAAAACTGTGGTTTCAGAGCTTCACCCGTGCCTACACCAACACTCTGTGCTCGAAGTAAAACATGTTTACTTCATTACCATATAACACAGAAATGTAAAATAAATAAACGTGAAAATATATAAATGTGGAAATAAATGTTGACAAATACATAAATTAAGAAATAAAAGTTTAAATGCTAATTTATTTTTGTTTTTTTACATTTCTTTGCAAATGTATTATTTTTGCTTTTTAACATTTTCTCTTCTTTTTATTTATTTCTAATTTGGGAAGGTTTGGGATTATAAAGATTGTTCTACAGCATCGAATACACACAGTAAAACATCTGAAAGTCATGAATTTTGAAAGCATGTTCATGTGCTTTAAAAACACAAGCTGTGAACAAGTTGCTACATGAACACTATAGCTACCATAAGGATGTCTATGAGTTTATGTGCTTGACAAACTGGACACTCATTGTAGTCTTTACACGTGGATACATCGATAGCAACCTATTAGCTAACCAAAGTTAACAAAGCACACATTGGTGTCATTTGCTTCTTAGAACAAAACACAACAGTTCTCTTCAAGTAATGTTAACCATAATTCTTATTTTATTTAGAAATTGAAAGCTGAAGTAATCTAAGTACACTATCCCACCGCACACACTGAATGTGTGTTCATACATTACTTTGGTGGTAGCAAACGTCAATATGTTCAGTAGTTATTTTCAGTTGTAATGTCTGTGCCAGCAAACCAGATGTGTTGTTATTCAGGTAGCTAGCTGCCATGTCAACACATTAACTGAGTAAGATTCTGCCCAAATTTTGCTCTACCATGACAGTAGTTGACCTAAAAGAAAAACTGTAGAAGACAGTTTAAGCTAGAGTGTGCTCCAACGCCCCTTGCGACAATGTTGATTGAGAATGACACAAAACTTACTTTGAGTCATGAGTTGCGGCATGCTACATTTTAGGATGTATCCACGTGTAAAATCGTGCTTGTATAGCTAGAAGCGACTTGCATATTGCTGTTTTTATGCTTTTTTTGCTTCTCATTGGAAATCTGGCCGACGCACTCCTGTTTCTTTAATATCCTGTTACCATTTTGGGGTGGTTGAAGGTTTTAAAACACTCTCGTAAATGCATACTTCACCCCTCTAGGTGTTCTGAGTGATGCATCATTTAAGGAGCTCTTGCATATGCAAATCTCTCAGTGGCTGATTACGTGTGACAGGGCAGAGTTCCTCACTCCTGTTACAGGCCACCTGGGGTTGTGTGTGTGTTTGTGTGTGTATGTGTGTTGGTTTTTGGTGTGTGTGGTTGTGGGGGTCTGGCTATGTTTCCTCTCAGGTAAACTCTCAGCCTTGTACACTGTAGATTGCTACATTCTGTTGTAGAAGGGTTTTTGTTCAGTTTTTAATTACATCAGAACGAATAGAACCATTTGAACACAATCAGCTCCGATTTTGCTTTAACTCAACATATTAAATGAAGTTTTATTAACTAAGTTCGGGAGGAGCGCGGCCATGTAATCCTACCAATCATCGTGCAGCGACGCTTTTCCTGTCCGACTAGGAGACTTTCCTTTCTACCGACGCTCTTCCACCTTAATCTCCTAACCCAAGGAGCGATCCGTCTCCTCCTGGTGTTTCCGCCGAGCCTCCCTTATCCCGGGGACGTAGAATCCCCCCCCCACACGTCATACTCTAAGACGCCAAGATCTACCCTCGGGACACACTCTGCCTTCCTCCATGTCTTCCTGCACTCCGCCTCACTCATCTATTCCTGCAATAGAAAAATGGACTGTGAAGGCTTTAAGACAAGCCCTTCTGAACTCCGATGTTCAGTTTTCTCATAGACTAAATAAAGCACAACTGTATAACCTGTATGTTTCTTTACCTTTAGCAGTTCACTCTCCTCCGCACGTCTAAACAAGGCCTGCCAAACCTCGGCCTGCCAAACCCCGGCCTCACACCCGGCAGCTTTCCAAGGTGCCTCTCACCATGTGCTGGGTCCTCTCTTGCCAGCTCCACCAAACGCTATCGCCATGGATCCTTCCTCCACCTGTAGCCAGCAATATCAGGGCTCAAATTCTCTTATCATTACTACTGTCTATTTTTCCCTCAACCCAGTCTAACCGCCTCGTAGACTGCGGCGAAATTTCCGTTACCCTAAAAAATACAGTCTAAAATTATTTGCGCATTCTGTCCTTTCCTAAATGTTGTATTTTGTATTGCATTTGGTCGTTATACTAAGATAATTTGTTTTGTCCTCACAGAAGACGCAAATTGATTATAAATGATTATCTTTCTATAATCGCCGAGCTCGCCTTATCCTACGGCGGCAGTCATTTTTACACTTATCATAAGCTGTTTTCAGCTAAATGCGCAGTCCGCATTGCCCAGTGGATTCAGTGTCCCTATTGGGGTGCCCTGGACACTTACAAGTTACAACAAGTTACAAGTGAAGTTTATTGTCATTTCAACCATATACAAGTACATAGTGAAATGAGACGTTTCTCCAGATAAGGTGCTACATAAAACAAACACTAAACAAACACTAAACATCACAGACAAAGGGGCTACATAAATTAAACAAAGTATATACATAAAGTGCACAAGTGCAAAAACATGTGCAGACAGCACAAGACAGTGTAACAAATGTAAACATAAGTAAACATAAGTGTATAACAATGTAAACAATGTAAAGGTGTGGTTTTGGCAGCCAGATGTGCAAAAAAACAATTAGTGCAAACAAGAAGGGTGGGGAATGTCAGATGTGCAAAAACAGTTAGTGCAAACAAGAAGGGTGGGGAATGTCAGATGTGCAAAAACAGTTATGTTTATGTCCATGATGGAGGGAAGAGAGACCCCGATGATCTTCTCAGCTGTCCTCACTACCCGCTGAAGGGTCTTGCGGTCAGAGACGGTGCAATTCCCAAACCAGGCAGTGATGCAGCTGGAGAGGATGCTCTCGATGGTCCCTCTGTAGAATGTAGTGAGGATGGGGGGTGGAAGATGAGGTGCTGTTCCCGATCCGGACTGTCTGAGGTCTCCCAGTCAGGAAGTTCAGGATCCAGTTGCAGAGGGAGGTGTTCAGGCCCAGCAGGTTTAGCTTTCCAATCAGATGCTGGGGGATGATTGTGTTGAAGGCTGAACTGAAGCATTTGAACATATGTGTCCTTATTGTCCAGGTGTGTGAGGGCCAGGTGGAGGGTGGTGGTGATGGCGTCATCCATTGAGTGGTTGGGGCGGTAAGCGAACTGCAGGGGGTCCAGAGGGGGGGGGCAGTATGGTCTTTATGTGCCTCATGACGAGCCTCTCGAAGCACTTCATGATGATGGGTGTGAGTGCAACGGGACGGTAGTCAACAGGACGGTAGTCAACGGGACGGTAGTCAACGGGACGGTAGTCAACGGGACGGTAGTCAACGGGACGGTAGTCAACGGGACGGTAGTCACTTATCTCCACAACAGGGTTTTCTTTGTCTGTCGTAAAATTTCATGTGCTAATTTTAGATCCATAAACTATTCCACTACAACTTGCCCTCAAATGAATCCATCAGTTCCTCACTGCCTCAATGCAGGGAGATGTATGAGGCAGCGCTGTTGTTACCTTCACGTCTGTAATTTTTGTGGTGTAGCGCGAGCCCGCCCTATCTGTCCTGTGCAAAAGTCTTTAAATAAAATTTCTAAATTATCTCTCTACTCCCGTGAATATTTTTCGCCTGGCTTTTGCATTGTCTCTTCACCCTGACACCAACTTTACCGACTTTCTTTTGTCGCATCTCCACCCAGCCATGCCCATCAGCCAAATCTCCTGCCCTGCCTGTCATCCTCCCGGGGTCCTGCTGCCATCACCCTCTCCCTTGTCTGCATCGGAGCTGAAACCCCTTTCCCCTTTGGACTGTGTTACCTGTTCTGGATTCATCTCATTCCTGTGCTTGCCTTTACTATTTAATTTAATTAAACTCACTTGCATTTGGATCCCCTCTGTCTGTGTGTCATTACAGTCTGTGTCCCGATCTTGATTACTCTGGATCATTCTCATTTTTTTGGCCTGTAGGAAACCTCAGATCAGTTATTCAGACTCAATGCCTCAAGTCACAAGCTCGGAGACAAGCAGCTCGCTTGTCTTTTCAGGTTTCTTGGGCTAAAATAACCTTAGCAGATGGGACATGTGTGCACAGTGGATGGGTCTGTTGACAATAGAGATTAATAGTGGGACTCCCGACCCCATCCCAAATATACCCGTGATCCGCTCAACCCATCAAACCAGCAAGCCCACGCAGATCTCCTGATTCAACTCTCTGAATTTAAACCTTATTGATTTACTTGTTTGACTTTTTCTCCTTGTATCTCCATCAATTCTGCCTGTGTGTTGAGCGTGAGGGCTTAAAAGACTCTTTTGTCGGTTATAGCACACAGTGTGCTCTGATAAGAGCATATCTTGTGATATTTCCCAGTGGCTTCATTGTACAAGAGATTTTCTGAGAAGATACAGTAAATGCTAACATATCAGTCTCTGTCCTGCTGGTTGGGCAGAGCACTAAAGACCCCACATTAGCAAGCAAAACTGTGATCAGACTCATTAAATGTCATTAACAAATGTGTGCATGCTCTGTTCTCATGTACATTAATCAATAATATACATAAAAATGTATATATCAGACTTTTTACAGTTTCTGTTGCATGTAATTGTCAGGGTTTTTAATTGGTTTCTACAGTGTTGGTTACAACATGCTAAAAAAGTGTTTGGATCTAAGCTATTGACCATGATTGCAGTCCTACTTGAGAAACAGCTAGTACACCAGCAGTTGCCATCCAATCATTTCCTGTTCATTAGTGAAAAGTGCAGTGAAATGTTAAAGCTACTGTAATTACAACGGCTTGATTTCCCAGCGCTCTGCATCCCAAATTTACAAGCTCCAGCTGTCACCCTAAATACTCTTATTATAGGACACTGGGCTTTATATATAAACCTGTTATCATTGTGTTACTTGCTTAAGGTTATTAGAAATACACATTGTGTGCCAGATTCACACATTGGTGCTATTATTAATATCACATTTTTCCAAAGGGTTTGTTTACAGGAGTATAACTTCATTCTTTGTACAGCATCAAAGTTGTGAATGTGGTACCTTAAATGTTCCTCTGAACACAGTTTTAGGGTGCAAGGTTTTATTGGCCCAATTTTAACTTGTGTGTTTATCAGTGAACACCTTAGAACACCTTAGACTGACTTAAGACCCACCTCAGTGTCGAATTGACAGTTTAAATGTCATTCATGGTTTATGGTGCAGCTATCATAACAGCAGGTGCCACTTTCGCTTCTCAAGCAATTGCCCTGTCCTCCGCCACACATTTTACAATAATAATTAATGCAGCATGTCATGATGTGGTTTTTATTTGCCTGCGGATTATGAGCTCAGCCCTGGATTGCTTCATGCTGAAATACATCAGGCTGTTCTCTTGAGTTGTCCATGGTGCTGAAACACAACAGTCCGTGTTCTTGAGCTGTCCATGGGGCTGATTTGTTGTAGTAGTACATGGATGGGGAACATTTCTGAAGGGCCATTGTCCTGCAGAGTTTAGCTTCAACCCTAATCGAATACACCTAAACCAGCTAATCAGGATTACTAGAAGGTTACAAGCAAGTGAGTATTATCAGCTAAATTCCACAAGACACTGGCCCTCCAGGAACAAGGTTTCCCATTCCGGTAGTAATAAGACATGTATAAATGGATCAGAGTAGATTCACAGTCAAAGTTAAACATTATAAAGAGATGATTTTAAAATGTTTAACATTTTAATGGTAATGTTGAGGGTGGCTTGTAAAGTGCTGGGTTTTATATGAGTTGTAATGTTTCAAATATGTCTTTAAAATGACTGAAAAATGACTAACTGCTCCCTCATGGCAATATCTTCTGTAGTCAAACAGGGGTTCTGTTCCAGAAAGTGTTACTGTGAACTGTCACACATTTAAATAATTAATAATACTTAAAATAAAACGTTAGACATGGAAATTAGTTTAGGCCCATGTATTATTTAGCATTAATTAAAGAAATTATTGTAATAAATAAGTACAATTGTTGAAGCTGTGGTATAACAATTAGCTCACATGCTCACAACATGCTAAGTTGTGTGCTCACAAGGGTTGTCCACCTTTCAAAAGTTATGAATAAGTTATGAATTGTTCATGAATGAATAATGCCTTTAAATCAATTTGAATTACAACAGCATTTAAATTATGTTTTAAATTTGAATTTAAGATAGTAGAATTTCAATGAAACGATAATACACAATACATTTATGTAACTGCTGAAACTGTTACCAAAGTAAGCAGTCTTATGCTCATTTAATTTATATTTATTTAAAGCTGCAATCTGTAAATTTTTTGGGGTAAAAAAACGGTTATTGAGCAAGTCTATTTACCTTATCCCAATTTGATATTTTTGGTACAGTTTTGAGGGGATTTTCAGTGTGGCTTCATGTGACTTCAACAAAGTATGTAAAGTAACCTGCAATTTTATGTTTTAAACAGAAATGGCAATAGAGAGGCAAAAGTTATGGATTGCAGCTTTAGTTATTGTTAATTACTTTTATTTTATAGAATACATTATTTCCAAGAATTCTTAAAACCTGTGCATTCAGATTAGTTTGTCAAGATGGTATGCTAGACTTTAGCAGAAATGACAGCAGCATTCAGGTGTAGATTATCTGATCATACTGCATCTTTAATACACGTCTGAAAATGTCCAGCCGAGGCTAATGGAACTCTATTGATTAAGGCTATTGGTCGTGAGTGGATTACGAAGTGGAATTAGCGCAGCTGTCATAAGAAAACTGCAATGCATTTAAAACAATTAATTATGTCCTTATACATCTTGAGCTGCAGCTTTTGTTGTGCAAAAATCTCATTTTGTCTTTGCATGAAGAGATGTTTGATTAAAATCTCATCAAACTTTATGAGAAATCTTCTGCGCAGCGTACTTCGTTGAGCAAACACACCTGAGGTGTGGAATGCAGATGAGGTGCGGTTGCCTGTGTTTGTGTGATGCTGTCATGTTGCGTCTTATTTGGGACATCCTGTCTCATGTGATTAGTGCTGTGAATTCACAACACAAAATGTTTAGAGCAACAGTGATGTCATGCTGTCACTTTTGCACCGCTACACCTCATACTGTGGATGAATATTCCTTTAGATTTTGGAATGTTGACAGGCTTCAGAGGTTTCACTCCATTGTTTTTAACTCGGTTGTGAACTACTCCAGTTTTCTGCCAAAGTCGCTTGGGATTTAATTTTCAAGACTTGAGAAGAAAATTAGAGCAGGAATTATAGCACAGGAGGAATATGCAAGCAGAATGCAGAGCGGGTGAACTTGTTAGCAGGGGTTGTTATGGAAGCATCACTGTTGATATTGTTTATACTTACATTGTGTCCTAACCGGGCATGATGCAATAAAGCAGCAAGCGATTAAAAGCGTGATATCTCTTCTGTGTAAATCTGAATTGTTTTCTAACCAGCTGTGACCATGACAATCAATGAACAAAAGGACATTTAGACTAGGCAGCCCCACCCACTGTTCCATTTTGCTGTTTATTATTTGCTGTTTTTCAGATCACACATGATCTCTTTGGTTGTGAGTGTGGCATGTCATGCAGCATTATTGGTCTTTAGTTTGGACAGGACAGACAAATTGCTTATTAGTTGTTTTTGCTTAGTATTAAATAATCATATGTAACTCATCCTGTACCTTTTCTGCTACGGAGAAATGATATCTTAAATCAAGAAATGGTACTTACTTGGTACTTACTTTCTTTAATATTTACTTGCGGTAAATAATGGAACTATATCATGTTAACTCTGCTATAACTCTGTTGACTTGGACTAGCACCTTAGCAACCGCCTAGCAATGCCTTGCAAATGCAAAGCAGCAACAAAAATGTTAAATAGTAAATGGCTCAGCCTTTATTAATACATAAGAACTTGGTGTCTGAAGTTCTATTGATCACTCTGGCACTTAAATGTTGGATGAGAGGGGTCAGATATCAATTCCAAAGCTTTCTTTTATCTGGCAGGGTAAAGCCCCATGGAGCTGCATGTGCTGCGGGCTTTGGAGCTGCATGTGTGTACTTATAGATTGCATCGCTTAAAGGGTCTTTGTCATGTTTTTTTGCTTTAGGCTTCTGGAACTTCAGATTTCATCTATCAGCACTTGTTTTAGAATGTATTAATATAGTCTTTTATGTGATTCTCTTTTGTAAAGAACATGTTTAATTCTAAACAGTTTTGAAGTTTATTTCACGTCACACAGCTCTGACTTTTACTGAGCAGCATATTAGCATGTAATGCCTCAGGGGTACAGAGTTAGACAGTGACATAAGTACTGTTAGATAATCTTTTAGTGCTTTTCTTATGAAATAGGTTATTTCTGATGTTTTTGGAGCTCTTCTTTTAAAGAAAATCATGCTTCTGTTTGGGGGAATGGTGATTAATATATACTGTGATGCATTTTTGGGAAATGATCAACATTTGAGATAAAATGTGCTAATTCTTACATATTTTGATAAAGATTTATAATTATCTGTACACAGGCAAGTATATTTGCCTACAAGGGTGGTCTGATGATCATGATGTCTCGTAACTTCTTGACAAAGGAGGCTCCTGCTCCGCCTCCCCGCGCCACCAGAGGGAACCATTACCCAAATTCTAATCAGTGTATATCCGGATTACAATTCCCGCAATGCACCATGCCTGGGACTGACTGCTTCCACCTGTTGTTCATTACCACACCCTATTTAAACAGACTCTGTGCTCACGTTCTTTGCGAAGTATTGATTTGCCCCGGCTATTAATTTTGAGTGTGTCTCCCTTGCATTCTGGTTTACCGTGTATGATTTTGGATTGTTTATTGTTATGGTCTGTTTGCTGCCTGCCCTGACCTTTGGATTGTTGTTATGCCTTTTGATTATTTTGCTGCCTTCCTTGACTATTGCCTGTTTATTGATTCTGTCTCGCCTTGCCTACGTTGTGTTCGTTTACCTGTTGTTGACCCCTGCCTGTTTGACTACGATAATAAATCGCTGGATCCCGGTTCTTCTGACCCTTCATCATAGTACTGTAGAACAATGAAAATGGAACCACATGAAAGTTTTTAACATTATCTTCACTTTGAGACTAAAGATTATTACCTAACTGTAATTTATAGGTCTTTTATTGCACAATGCATTTGCCTTGGCCAGATCTATGCATACAGTTACATTTGGTGGCTTGTGGCAAGTTTTTCATGAAAAAAGCATGGAAATGTTATGTTGTTGGTATTAATGAAAAGATACATTTATAATGATTGGTGTGGCACTATTCTCATTGCTATATCACATTTTGCAGAAAAGTTATGGAGCATAATCTTCTAATTTTGAATTATTTTGATGTATATTTTGATGACCTAAAGCTGTATCTTGGAAACTAGAGCCAATTTACACTCAGGACATAATTTTCCTTTATTAGGGACCCAATTCTGGTCAAATTTAGCTACTTTAATTTCCGAGCCCTATAGACAAGTGTTGTCTGATCAACAAGTTTCAATTTTCAGTGTTTTCTGAACAGATGTTCTTGATGACTTCCATGCCATTATTAATTTTATTTTTTTCTACTGGTTTATTATTGCTTATTAAACAGATGCTGGCCCTTGATCAATAGATATGATGGGTTTAGATAAGATTAAACACAGCTATGATTATATTTGAATAAAATGCAGTAATTATTTTCAGTCAACACCTTTCAGCTATTTAAACCACACTGCCTATTTAGCACCTTATTGCTTTAGCCTATTTTAAAGAAACAGATGGCCCCTGGCCATCAGATCAAAACAAATTGTGGCTGGTTACTTACATGCAGACAGCTTTGTCTAAGTGGACAGTTCTTGCCATGAATAAATTGTGGTCTAGGCCAGACATAAAACTTTGATCTGGGCCGAGTTTAACTTTGCTTTGTCACACTGAGCTGAAGTGCCATATGTCAAATGGTTTAGTTTTCCATGTATAACAGGGTGCAAACCGGCAGCTCAAATTCAGCCCATTTGCCTCACTAATGAGGACATTAAGATTTATTCAGCTATGTGAAACTGGGGTCAGTGTTAAACCTAGGGCTAAACATAATGTCATCATTAGCCTCTGTGTTCCCTTGGCCTTGGTTTCTGACAACCAAACCCCCAGAGGTCTTATCAGACCCATGATTTAATGTTTCTTTAAGTTCTGACAGGTTTAAACTGCCGGCCCTCCCCAGCTCTGAGCTCTCAGGTCTTGGTGTTAACACTTAGGGGGGTTGGAGAAAAATCATAGCCCTAATGTAGCAGATAAATGGAATAATAGAGATATTTGCATCCTGGCAGAGCTGGCGATGCGAGCAAGGCAATGCAGCTGTTGTATCATGGGATGGGTGATTTGGAACAAGAGCGAGAGGCTGAGATTGAGCGCAAATGAACAACAGCTGGCACAGCTTTGGGTTTTGTTTGCCAATGCAACAGAATTAGATGAGAGTGGCCCAGGCAGCGGATCACTGTTGAAACTGTTGGACATGATGAACACAATTTCCACCTTCATGATGTCAGATGTTGTGACAACTCACCAATGATGATGATGAGCACATCTGCCCTAAACGAATATGACGTTTCAAGCCATTTCAAGTGCTGTGAATGTGCAAAACGACACATTTTAGCCAATCAGCTTGTTTAAATAGCTGATTGACGGCTCTTCTTAAGATAGATCAAATGTATTTTTAAGTGAGATATTGTCATATTCCCTGTGTTCTATGTCAGAGCGTGAGGCTAGATTCCAACTCGTCTTGTCAGGTCTTGGTTTCGGGAGTCGGAGTCTAGACTCGCGCTCTGGGTGTTTGTTCTATGTGGAGGCACATGGCTTTGTTTACATCTGTCATGTGCTCTCCGATCTCGCGTCCTGACAGTGCCCCCTTGTTTCCTCGCTTCTGTTTAATTTTGCGCACAGCTTTGTCATTGTTCCCAGTTCTATTTAATGCCTTCATGTCTGCTGTCCTGTGCTGGTTCGTCATCTGTGGTTTTGAACTGTTTGGTGTCGTTTACTCTCTTCGTTGGTTTCGCTCCTGTCAGTATTGTTTTATCGCATCTCGTTTGTATGTTCATTGAATGTTTAAAGTTTTAAGTCCGTCTTTGTGTATTTCAGATGTTTTTTGTATTGTCACTGGTTTTGCCGTTTTTTTTATTGTGCTTTTGAGTTCACGTGTTAATTAGTCCCTGTTAAGTTCATTATCGTTTATATTCTATATTGATTTTCCATTGCCCTTGTTCCCCATTCGCCCCCTTGTGGTTTTTTTTGTGTTTATTTAAATAAGTGTTTTGTGTGAATCGCTGTCGGTGACTGGGTTCTTCCTCGTGTGCCCGTGCCAGATATATGTTCTAATGCTGCATTCCATCAGTAAGATGTGGGATATTCCTACTGAATGTCCAACGTCTGACCATGAAAGAATTTTTATTGACTGATGCATGCCAGCATTTGCTCCACAGGTATTTATATGTAAACGAAGAAGAAATTAAATTACCAAGAATAAAATATGTATAAATTTCAACAAAAAGCTAACACGCCATGTTTTATACACTGCAGGTTTCATCTCAGGTTTCATATCTGCAGGTTTTATCATCAAGGGACTTCACTGATAAAATCATTATTCACATTTTTTTGGTGATGTGAACAAATCATTAACTATGCATCCTTATGGGTCCCGCTAAAGTAAAATACCTGCAACTTGGCAAAACAGGAGCTGTGTTTCAAACTATAACTTTAAATGGAGTTTGGTTCCTATGTTCTAAGTAGAAAGTTAAATACTCCAATTATTGATTTTAGTGGAGACTAGCATTACTAAGATAATGATGTAATACTTAAATAGGCATAAAATACAAAGAACACATTATAGGTAAAATAATGTTTTAATTCCTTAATTCAGCTTAATAGAATTATATTTCAACATTCCTCTTAATTCATCTGCAATCTTAGATTTTTTTTTTCTCTGACCTGTTGTAGGTATTCTGACCTCAGGTATTCTGCTGCCTTAGAATATGTCCAAATCAAATGTTTCCACAAAACAGCATAATAATGCTAGTCAGGTGCATCTCTGTTGTGCCTTAAATGCCTTTGGAGGCAGGTCAGTAAAACAACTCTAATCAGCAGAAAGGTCACTAGACAGTTTGTGTCACTAGACACAAACCATACATGAACATATTCAGAAAATTCCATTTAAAAAGGTGGAAAAGGCTGGAAACTGTTTGGTAGCTAGCAGGACATTAGCTGGTCCAAGCTGTTCATTGGATGGTTGGCCAGTCATGATCCAAAAACCAGTGTGACCATTTTAAGCTGGTATGACCAGCTGGTGCCTGGTGTGTTGCTGGTCCAAGATGGACTAGCTAACGCCAGATTGGACCAGCCAAGCTGTTTCAACCAAGCCACAAGTTTGAAATTACAAGACAACTGATTTTCCACAAGCGAGTATGTTTATGCACTGATAAAGTAGCACATAGGTATATAGTCAGCTCATTCGGTGAGTTATAAAGCCAGTGAAGCAAAAAGTTACAGTGTGGTTTATTCATCAACAACATATAAAATTAGAAGTAAATCGGCTGCCCACACGCACACACACAGAAAGATAAGCATCAGAACAGAAAGACTTTCTCTGCAGGGTGCACGGTTTTCTCTGCTGGATTGTGTCAAATTTACAGCTACATTGCTCATGTCCATAATGTCACCCATTCAGCTGATTTCAGCTAGCAGCTTTAGATGAGGAGTGTCAAATGCTGTTAAACTGTTTGGTACAGCTGGTGAGGTACTAGCCTGATATCTGTTAAATGATCCAAGTTCTAATTCAACTAATGTTTGGTAATGTGCTGTATTCATATCCTTCAGTATGCTTACCAATACTGTATTCAACACTTTTAGCCATACTGAATTCAAACTGTTCATATCTTTTAATACGTTTAACCATACTGTATTTCTTCCCTATAATATGGTTTAGCCATTCTATATTCATACTGAAATCAGGTTAGTTGATACAAGGTTAGTTGATACAATGTAAGTGACACCTACCTGACACAGCTTGTCACTGTAGATATTTCTAATTCATCTGAATGAAGATTTTATACTTTGCGGTCGGCTTAAAGGATTTATTTCAGGTCTCATCGTCTTTCTCTAAAAAAGATTAATCTCTGCCTGCATTCACTGTTAACATGGCTCACAGGAAGACAAAGCGTTGCATAAAGTAACTCCAGATTCTGAAGCATACATCCAGTGCTCTTTCTAAGATCATGTACTGTTGGACACTTGCTTTTGAATAAGTTGCCGCAAAAGGCAGGAAAAACAATGTCTTTAAGAAACGCCTTTTTCACTATGGAACTAAAGCTGTGAAAATTCTTCCACATGGATATGTAGAGCTGTTTAATTATTAAATGCTCATCTTTGAACAACACAAAGATTTTTAGTTAATATCTGCATCAAAGAGAATTGCAAAATAATGACTGCTTTCAAACATAAAAAAGGCCATAAAAAACATGAATTGTTTTGTTTTTTGTTGACTGACTTTTTTCATAATCTTGTGATTTTAAAGAATGAAAGAAAAACTAACAGGGACCTCACTTGTCATGAGCGGTCATAAATTAAAGTCAAATTTAAAGAAAAACTTTGAGTTTATAGTTTCTGTTATAATTTCATCCCATTCTATTACACTTTTCCCCTATAAAGTCCCTTTAAAGTCCTTAAAAGACTAATACTGGTCTCTGTAAAATGTATGTAATTGCAGATGAAAGCAGATTTAATTCAGTTCATTGAAAAACTGGAGGAGCCTGCAGAGAAGCTTTGTGATAGATTAATTGATAGAGTGATTGACTGAGTGATTGATTGATGCAATAGAGAGGCTGTTATTATACTTTTAAATACACCAAATTAGTAAAAAGAAATTTAAAAAAAGTTTATTTAAACCAACAGACAATGTGCACATCAAGGCTATATAATTTTATTTTGTATATAAATTTAGATTATTTAGAATGTTGTTGTTTATATCTGTATTTTAGCAAATTGAAAGATTTATACAATGTATTTTTACGTTCTTGTGATAAATTTAGTGTTTATTGTGATAAGACTTTTATTAAGACTTTGCATCATTTTTGGTGGCGAACAGATCTGAAATGATCCATTGCCGTCTGTTGCCTCAGGTAACTGACAGAGACATTTCAATAACTCATCCGTGGTAAGTTTTTAGACATTTTAAATATCTGACATCAATTGTTAGTGCTCACTTTCAATATCTTTCAATAATTACCGTCAAGGCAAACAGCGCAGCTTACTCCCTAAAAGTGCGCAGGGTGTGTTAATTTGTCAATGACGGGCGCTACATTCCACGGAAATCCACAGTGTTCGCAGCAGATTCCATGTGGGTCTGGTGACAATTATATAGATTTGTGTTTCTGTGTTTGTAGATACTGTAGAAAAAGGCCCACAATCAAAAAGGAGCTCTATCAACACGTGACAAATAACCTAAAAAAGAAATAAATGATTGTGCATTAAGTTCTTTATAAGGAATACTGTGATCACTAAAAAACATTTTGCTCAACATGATCAAAATACTGTAGTTTAAAATAGGATAGTTTACCCATCAATGGATTTTTCCCATTATTTACTTACCCTCATGTCATTACAAATCTGTATGACTTTTTATTTCTTCTGTAGAACACAAAAGAAAATATTTTGAGAATGTATGTTTGAGAATGTGTCAATGTTGTTTGTACTTGTTGTTTTGTACTTCAAAATATCTTGTTTAAATATCCTATTTATATGCTTTTATCAAAACCAAAAAGATGTTATACAGGTTTGGAATAACATGAGGGTAAATATGGGGTGATGAGGGTGAACTGTCCTTTTAAATAGAATTACATGAACCCTGTCAACCCTGTTTATATCCCACTACGGCACTCTGTCAGGGTGCCATTCACTCTCATCGATTTACAGCTAAAGCGCTTATTGAGTAATAATTTATGATGCTTTCTTGTTTTACGGATATTGAGGAAAAACAGTTGCAGCAGAGAGAATCATAAACATCAACAGCCACATTTGTAGACACAAGCTCATTTTGTATGCCTCCCTTGGCAATAAGTCTGCAGTTTGAAAGACATAAAAAAGGCGAAGGTATTGGGTATTGGGTACATAAAAAGGCAAAGTTATTGAAAGAAGATATGAGTAATCTTTGAAATATTTTTTTCCTGTCTTCACTCTGATGTTGTTTTTTAAAACGGCCTATTTTCATGGCTTTGAAAAGACTCCCCTAAAGAGATGCATGAAAGTCCTTTAGCTGTTTCTTTAGTTAGTTTCGCTGTAGGTTTGCAGCTTCACCTTCTTGTTGCCCTTCTCAGATCTCCTCAAGGCATGACTCAATGCATCTCTCTCATCACCCGTGACCCTATTCAATGTGTCCCCAGCATCTGTACTCGCAATTTTCCATATCAAGAAGATCCCTTTGAGCCATTGTGATAGCTGGAAGCTGCCATGTCCTGTAATATGTGGATATGAAAGCTAATCATCTTGACAAATCAATGAAAGCAGTGCACCTCAGATAAGTCTTTGAAACCCTCACAGTGCCTTTCTTACAGACCTTCCTTTACACATACATTAATGTCAATCAAGCTCAACCACCAATTTGTTAGATATATCTGCTGTCTGATGTACTTTGCACTTCATCCGAGGTCATTCTTAGCTTTGTCTATATGGTGTAGTCCCCAATGTCCACCACTAGAGGCTGTAGCTCTGCAGTCACAATAATACATGCTACAGTTATATTGCTCAGTAAACAAACCATATCTCTTAGTATTAAACCTAACCGTTACCATATGCTGCAGTGTTCCCTGCAAACACCTGCCCTTATTTGTTCTCTCTCTCATAAATCAGATTTGGACAGGTGGTGTTGTGCTTTTCCTTTGCACCGCTCTTTTAAGAACTATCTGGGATCACCAGTATCCTTTGGTTGTTTTTCTAAAGTAACCCAGAAAACCAAAACTTAACTATGTGTTGTAAATACAAATCTATGACCCTCTGACTCCAAATTTTGTTTTATAAAATAATGTGCTATGGCACAAATCAGATATTCATGCACACCTCATAAAATTGGGATGAATGTGGTTTGCACTTTATTTTTTACTTTAACTCACTTTAAGTAACACTGTACATACAAATCAACTAACTTATTAGTATTAGTTGAGTATTAGTAGACTGCAGGGTTAGATTAATTGACTTGTATTTGCAATTAGAATGTTTGTTGGGGGACCATCACAATTGTAATGAAGAGGCATCGGGATCCATCTGCAGCTTGATTTAATGAGCGTAGTCAAAACAGGCAAAGGTCATACACAGGCAAACAAAACAGTGTAGGCAAACCAGGCAGTATCGATGAAACAGGCAAAAGTCAGGGAAGGCAGAGAACAATTGTAAACATGAGACAAAATACAAAAACCAGGGCAGGCGGCAAACAAGAATAAACGATAAACAGTCCAGGATCAAAAACAGACCAAACCAGTTCCGTAAGTGTTACCCAGGTCTCTGGAAGTGATACAAATTTTCACAGAATATTAGATATAAATACAGCTGCAATTATTTAGTTTGTGTTGACATTTAGTCATACATTTAGCAAAATCACAAGCTTTTTATCATACCAGAGTATTATAGAAGCTAAAATGAAAAGCAAAAAAGTAAAGACAAACAAGAGAATTTATATATAGATTTTTTTAACTGTCTCCGGAAGGTTTTGATGCTCTCAGCAGATCAGCTGAAGGTTAAAAACTCATAACACCACAGAGGTAAAGGTTCTGGAAAGTGACTTTGCGATCAGCAGGTGTGGCTAACTTATGTACTGTTGTGTACGGGTGCGGAGATTTGTGGGGGTGTGTGAGGTATAAGCCTGCTGATCTAGTTGGAGTCCCGAAGGCCAATGTCAAAGCCTTGAAACTGATGCAGGCAGCTAGAGGAGTAAGGGGTGTGATGCTGCCGTTATGGATAATTGAAGACAAGCTAGCCTACTAGCTAGCCTACAAAGCATGAATGTTAGTGATAATGATCAGCTGGTCAACAAACACTACAGGTTCTTGTTGTCAGGGTTAGTGTTGTGGAACCAAGTTGTACAGTCATGTTGTGGTTGATTAATAGAAAATGTATAGAAACATCCCTTTTAAATATTCCTTAATTTACAAGCAGTTATCTGCAGGTGTTACAGTAATAACGCTGCATTAACTGGCAAAAAGTGCTGAGCTTTGAGTGTCAGGTGCATTCTGAAATGAGTCTCATTTACATAGAAAGGATTTTTGACAATAAAAATCCAAAAAAAGGAACATTGACAATAACTTTATTTAATTACTAATAGTGCTGCTTAACCCTTTCAAGCGTAAGTTCGAAATTTTCAGACAGACCACCCAACCCCAAAC